>NW_025557372.1:0-11753 GCF_020424385.1 Procambarus clarkii
TACCACCACTCTGCCTGTCCTCACCGTAGGTCTACCACCACTCTACCTGTCTTCACTCTTTGTCTACCACCCCTCTACCTGTCCTCACCATAGGTCTACCACCAATCTACCTGTCCTCACCGTAGGTCTACCACCACTCTACCTGTCCTCACCCTATGTCTACCACCACTCTACCTGTCCTCACCCTATGTCTACCACCACTCTGCCTGTCCTCACTGTATGTCTACCACCACTCTACCTGTCTTCACCTTATGTCTACCACCACTCTACCTGTCCTCACCGTAAGTCTACCACCGCTCTACTTGTCCTCACCGTAGGTCTACCGCCACTCTACCTGTCCTCACCGTAGGTCTACCACCGCTCTACCTGTCCTCACCGTATATCTACCACCGCTCTACCTGTCCTCACCGTAGGTCTACCACTACTCTACCTGTCCTCACCATAGGTCTACCACCACTCTGCCTGTCCTCACCCTATGTCTACCACCACTCTACCTGTCCTCACCCTATGTCTACCACCACTCTACCTGTCCTCACCCTATGTCTACCACCACTCTACCTGTCCTCACCGTAGGTCTACCACCACTCTGCCTGTCCTCACCCTATGTCTACCACCACTCTACCTGTCCTCACCGTAGGTCTACCATCACTCTGCCTGTCCTCACGGTAGGTCTACCACCACTCTACCTGTCCTCACCGTAGGTCTACCACCACTCTACCTGTCCTCTCCGTAGGTATACCACCACTCTACCTGTCCTCACTCTATGTCTACCACCACTCTACCTGTCCTCACCCTATGTCTACCACCACTCTACCTGTCCTCACCCTATGTCTACCACCACTCTACCTGTCCTCACCCTATGTCTACCACCACTCTACCTGTCCTCACCCTATGTCTACCACCACTCTACCTGTCCTCACCCTATGTCTACCACCACTCTACCTGTCCTCACCCTATGTCTACCACCACTCTACCTGTCCTCACCCTATGTCTACCACCACTCTACCTGTCCTCACCATAGGTCTACCACCACTCTGCCTGTCCTCACCCTATGTGTACCACCACTCTACCTGTCCTCACCCTATGTCTAGTTGTTAAAAGTTTCTTATGATGAAAATAATTTCCGAGACTTTAGAAGTTTGTTAAGAGTTATGGGAGGAAATTCAAATTTGTGTTTATGAGCCAGGGTTTTCAGGTAAATTTTGTCAGTCACAGATTTTAGAAGTTGTTAAAGTTCTTATAATGAAAATAATGTCATACGAGTTTGTTAAAAGTTCTTATTATGAAATAATGTCATACGAGTTTTGTTAAAAGTTCTTATGATGAAAATAATTTCATACGAGTTTGTTAAAGTTCTTATGGGAGAAATTCAAAATCGTGTTTATGAGCCAGGGTTTTTCAGGTAAATTTTGTTAGTCATAGATTTGAAATTCTTATAATGAAAATAATGTCATACGAGTTTGTTAAAGTTCTTATGATGAAAATAATTTCCGAGACTTTAGAACTTTGTTAAAAGTTCTTATGATGAAAATAATGTCATACGAGTTTTGTTAAGAGTTCTTATGGGATTCTTACTTAGAAACTAGTATATTGCTATATATCTGAATCATTTCACTGTCTTCCCCCGCATCTCCCGGTCATACCTCACACCCCCTCCCTCCCCCCCTTACCTCACAATCTGTGGCAGACCTGTGTTTACTTTAGACTGTCAGCCAGACGCCGCATGCTGGTTACCTCTTATCTTATCTTATCTTATCTTCTCCATAATATCTGGACCGTCCCTCTCTCTCTCTCTCTCCTCTTCATATTATTCTCTCTTCCTATTTCCTTACAGCTATTTTTCAGAGTTTCAAATAATCATAGAAGTTTATTTATATGTTTATGACCGAATTTGTAAAAAGACCATTTTCAGAGAATATTGTCTTAGATGTTTGTTAAGGAAAACAGACAACTTAGCCATAACATTTAGTTTTATATCCATCTATGGCTATTTCACCTGTAAAGACCAAAATTGAACAGAGCCCAGTTATAGACAGAATTTCGTCAGAGACCATTTTATACCTAAAAATGAACAGAGTCCACTTTGTGAGCAAAATTAGTCAGAGACAGTTTTAAGCTCATATTTCATCAGAGTCCAATTATCAACAGAAATTCGTCAGAGTTCAATTAACGACAGAAATTTGACAGAGTCTACTTTGAGAGCAAAATTCATCAGAGTCCAGTTCTTGATCGAAATTAATCAGAGTCCAATTAAAGACCCAAATTTGACAGAGACCACATTTTCGCTACAAGCAGTCCAATCCCCCTTAAATTTTAAACAGTCATATTTCAGTCGTAGTAAATAAGATCAAGTCAGTTACTGAGCTCCAGCTCTCGTCCCCCACCTTAGTTCTCTCTCGTATATTTGTAAATAACACATCAATTTCCCAGAAATTTTTACCCTCTGTATTTCAGACACCGTAAATAAGATCAAAACAGTTATCTAGCTCCAGCTCTCGTCCCCCACCTTAGTTCTCTCTCCTATATTTGTAAATAACCCATCAATTTCCCTGAAATTTTTACCCTCTGTATTTCAGACACCGGAAATAAGATCAAAACAGTTATCTAACTCCAGCTCTCGTCCCCCAACTTAGTTCTCTCTCGTATATTTGTAAATAACCCATCAATTTCCCTGAAATTTTTACCCTCTGTATTTCAGACATAGTAAATATGATGTAAACAATTATAAAACTCTAGCTCTTGTCCTCTGTCCAAGTTCACTCCTGTAAATTCATTACTATCAGTCCAAATCCCCCTGAGATTTAAACACCCAACTACATTTTCAGACATAGTAAATAAAAACCAGTTCAGTTATCAAGTTTCAACTCTTGTCCCCCAGCTTAGTTCATTTTGTACAAGTTCTTTATTTTCCAACTAAATCACCCTGAGATTTAAGATCACCTTATTTCTAACGTAGTAAAATTAATCTGGACATTAGCCAAGCTCCATTTCCTCAGCCTTAGATCATCGAACATAAATATATCCGATCAAGTCCCTCTCCAGCCTAACTCTTTATCAGAGTAGTCACAAAACCCCAACCTGTGTAATTATCTTTCATCCCCAACGTATCCAAACCTTCAATAATCATCATACTGTATTTGCGTATTTTCTCTATATTCAGCTGTGTTCTTCACATTTTTTCCATTTTTTCTGTGTTCATTCCATGTTCTACAAATGTTCACAGCATGCTCAGTTCCAATTTTTTCTACCATTTTCCCCGTATGTTCACTATGTTCTTTGTCATGTTTTCATGTACATCATATGTTCTCTGTATAACTTTTATACTCAATATTCATGTTCTCAATGTTCTTAGCTTGTTCTTCACATGTTCAGTGTTCATTCTTTGTATTCCCTATGTTCCTTATCATGTCTTCATATTCTCTATAAGTTCATATTCCCTGCATGTTCACTCTATTCATCAACTTTTTCTTACATGTTTTCTGTGTTTACCGTATGTTCACTGTGTTCATTCCCCTACTTAACCTCAATTTTTATTATGTTCTTTGTTTCTTTAAACCAATTTGTTTCTTCCATTCACTAACTAGTTCTTTGTCAAATAATATTATACTGCAGTACAGTTCCCTCAACAATTTTAGTTACCAAGTTTTTATTTGCAAAAACTATGTCAAAGTAATTCTCGTCGTCAACTTAATAGTTCTACCAACCCCGTTCTTAAACAAATCTACACTTTATTCAGTTCCAAATTTACAAAGACAAACCTTTCTTGTAACTTCTTAACTAAAAATCTTTCGCCAATCAACTAAAACATAGTCACTTTATTCATTTCTCAACAAAACTTATTATCCAATCAACCAAAATATAGTCAAAGGAATCTTTCCAACACTGTTCATAACTAAACTTATTCCCTAGTCATCAGAAAATATCCGTGTTCTTCATGTTTCATTGTCATTTCATAACTAAAATTATCCATCAATCAACAGAAAAAGTCATATTCATCATCATTGTTCCTAACTAAAATTATGTTTTGTGAAGTAAGAAAAAATAACCAAAGATATCTTTCATCGCTGTTCTTAACTGACATTATACTTTGGAGAGCACAAAAATAGTCTCCCTCGTCATGTTTTGTCTTTTTTCCTTAACTAAAAGTATTCATCAGTCAACTAAAAAATAGTTACTTCATCAGGTTTCCTTGTCATTTCTTAACTGAAATATCACTTCTCTCATCTGAAAATAGTCATGTGTAGTCTCTTTCCAACACTGTTCTTAACTAAAGTAACCTTTCACTTCACTAAAATAGTCATATTCATCATTGTTCCTAACTAGAATTATATGTCGTTAAGTAAGAAATATAGTCAAAGACACTCTTCGAGACATCAAGGACTTACTCGAAGACATCAAAGTTGCACTCAAAGACATCCTTTGAGACATCAAAGACATCCTTTAAGACTTCAAGGGGACTCTTCGAGATATCAAAAGACACTCTCAAACACTCAAAAATTTACTCGCATCCTCAAAGTTATTCTCAGAGTCATCAAAAAGTTAATCTCAGTCATCAAAATGCTATTCTCTAAGTAGC
Organism: Procambarus clarkii; assembly: GCF_020424385.1. Lineage (NCBI taxonomy): Eukaryota > Metazoa > Arthropoda > Malacostraca > Decapoda > Cambaridae > Procambarus > Procambarus clarkii. The sequence goes on from NW_025557372.1 coordinate 4,577, forward strand.
CTTTCGTTCACCAGAGAAACTTTCTAAGACATCTTCGTTCATTAAAGTTAATCTCAGAGGCATAAAAGTTATTCTCAGAGCTATCAAAATTATTCTCTACGTCATCAAAAAGTATTTTCTCGTTCATCAAAGTTAATCTCAGAGTTAACAAAGATAATCTCTAACTCACTTTCGTTCAACATATTAATTCTCTAAGTCCTCAAAGTTATTCTCTAAGACAACAAAGTTATTCTCTAAGACAACAAATTCTTTCTCAGAGCTATCAAACTTGTTCTCAAAGTCATCAAAGTTATTCCAAGAGACGTCAAAGTTAATCTAAGACATCATCTTTCATCAAAGATATTCTCTCTAAGCCATCAGTGTTCTTCTCTATGTTATAAAAGTTATTCTCAGAGACATCTAAAGTTAATCTTCCTCATCAAAGGTATTCTCTATGTCATCAAAAAGTTATTCTCTGAGCTAACAAAATACTACTCATGTTCTCAAAGACATTCTCAAAGTCATCAAAGTTATTCTTTAAGTCACCTTCGTTCATTAGAGAAACTTTCCAATCCATATTCGTTGACCAAAGTTATTCTCAGAGTCATCAAAGTGATCTCTAATTCACCTTCGTTCTCCAAAAGTTGTTCTCTAAGACACCTTCGTTCATCAAAGAAACTTTCCTTCTTCCATCATGTTATTCTTTAAGACATCTTCAGTCATAAAATTTCTCTCCAAAATGTAACTAGTTCAGCTTTTCATACCAAACCTGCTCTTCTGGTAAAATATATTTTCTTAGTCACTTTACCCTAAAACTGTTCTCTGAACTACACTGTTCAAACCTACGTAACCTATCCTCTCCACCCAATGTTACTTAGTTAACGTAACGTTCCTAAACCTATTTTTACCTATCCTAACTTAACTTACCTTACCTTTACCTAACTTACCAAACTTAACCTGCATAACCTAACTTTACCTATCCTAACATAACTTACCTTACCTTACCTATCTTACCTAACTTTACCTATCTTACCTAACTTAACCTGCATAACCTAACTTTACCTATCCTAACATAACTTACCTTACCTTACCTATCTTACCTAACATTACCTATCCTAACATAACTTACCTTACCTTACCTATCTTACCTAACTTTACCTATCTTACCTAACTTAACCTGCATAACCTAACTTACCTATCCTAACATAACTTACATTACCTTACCTATCTTACCTAACTTTACCTATCCTAACATAACTTCCTACCTTACCTTACCTATCTTACCTACCTTACCTATCTTACCTAACTTAACCTGCATAACCTAACTTTACCTATCCTAACATAACTTACCTTACCTTACCTATCTTACCTAACTTTACCTATCCTAACATAACTTACCTTACCTTACCTAACTTTACCTATCTTACCTAACTTAACCTGCATAACCTAACTTTACCTATCCTAACATAACTTACATTACCTTATCTATCTTACCTAACTTTACCTATCCTAACATAACTTATCTTACCTTACCTATCTTACCTAACTTTACCTATCTTACCTAACTTAACCTGCATAACCTAACTTTACCTGTCCTAACATAACTTACCTTACCTTACTTATCTTACCTAACTTAACCTGCATAACATAACTTTACCTATCCTAACATAACTTACATTACCTTACCTATCTTACCTAACTTTACCTATCCTAACATAACTAACCTTACCTTACCTATCTTACCTAACTTAACCTGCATAACCTACTTTACCTATACCTAACTTATCTTACCTGCATTACCTATCCTAACATAACTTACCTTACCTTACCTATCATACCTAACCTAACCTAACTTATCCTGCTTATCCTAACTTACCTACATTTACCTAACTTATCCTGCTTAACCTAACTTTTCCTATCCTAATTTAACTTACCTAACTTATCCTGCTTAACCTAACTTTACCTATCCTAATTTAACTTACCTAACTTATCCTGCTTAACCTAACTTACCTACATTACCTAACTTAACCTGCATAACCTAACCTGCTTAACTTAACTTACCTTACCTTACCTATCTTACCTAACTTACCTGACTTAACCTAACTTATCCTGCTTAACCTAACTTACCTACATTTACCTAACTTAACCTGCTTAGCCTAACTTACATAATTTAACCTAACTTATCCTGCTTAACCTAACTTACCTTACCTTACCTAACTTAACCTGCTTAACCTAACTTACATAACTTATCCTAACTTAACTTACGTAACTTATCTTACCTATCCTAACCTAACCTAACTTGCTTTACCTAACTTAATCTTACATTCCCAAACTGATGTATCCTAACTTATCTAGTCCAACCAGACATGATCTAACTTACATAATTATTCATGCTTGTCTTTTGTGTTTCGTCAATCATTGTCTCATATTCATTTACTCATTTCAAGGGTTAATTTCTCAAATGGACATTTTTGCATTTCAAGTGTTATTTGTTTAAGATTGGGTGTTTAACCATTTCAAAGGATTTTTGTTATATATGGGAATTTACTCGTTTCAAGGGCTAATTTCTCAAATGGTCATTTTTGCAAATCAAGGGTTATTTGTTAAAGTTCATCAAGTTGCTCATAAGTTGTATTTATAATGTTTGGTATCATTTATTCTTATTCCCCAACCCCTTAACCTAACCTCTTGTAATCTTAGTGTATTTAGTAGGTTCTATCATATGTTCTTATTCCCCAACCCTTTAACCTAACCTTTCAGATATAGTTTATTGTGTTTTTGACGTATTTGTTGAATATATTATCCTTTTCATAACCTTTCAGATGTAGTTTTGTTTCTCCTTGTATATTTTTACCCAAACCCACCATCCCACTTAACCTTCTTTCCTTCTTTTACTTTGTTTTCACATATAGGTTCATTCTTTATCTTAGTAATAATAAAATTACAATAGTAAAGAATCAGATCTACTAATACTTGAAATTGAAAAAAAACAAGAGAGCAAGGGAATGAGAGCATGAAAAGAGGAGAAAAGAGTAGGAGAGAGGGGGAGGAAGAGCATGGGAGCACTAAGACTTGAATTTGAGAAAAGAAAAAAAGTGAATGAGAGTGAGGGTGAGATAATGGGAGTATTAAGACTTGATTTTGAGAAAGAAGAGAGCATTTGAGCAAATGAGTGAGAGAGAGGGGGAGGAAGAGAGAGAATAAGGGAGAGAGATAGAAAGGGGGGTTAGAAGGAGTAGGAGAAACAAAGTAAAAGAAGGAAAGAAGGTTAAGTGGGATGGTGGGTTTGGGTAAAAATATACAAAGGAGAAACAAAACTACATCTGAAAGGTTATGAAAAGGATAATATATTCAACAAATACGTCAAAAACACAATAAACTATATCTGAAAGGTTAGGTTAAAGGGTTGGGGAATAAGAACATATGATAGAACCTACTAAATACACTAAGATTACAAGTGGTTAGGTTAAGGGGTTGGGGAATAAGAATAAATGATAACAAACATAATAAATACAACTTATGAGCAACTTAATGAACTTTAACAAATAACCCTTGATCTGCAAAAATGACCATTTGAGAAATTAGCCCTTGAAACGAGTAAATTCCCATATATAACAAAAATCCTTTGAAATGGTTAAACACACAATCTTAAACAAATAACCCTTGATCTGCAAAAATGACCATTTGAGAAATTAGCCCTTGAAACGAGTAAATTCCCATATATAACAAAAATCCTTTGAAATGGTTAAACACACAATCTTAAACAAATAACACTTGAAATGCAAAAATGTCCATTTGAGAAATTAACCCTTGAAATGAGAAAATGAATATGAGACAATGATTGACAAACACAAAAGACCAGCAGGAATACTTATGTAAGTTAGATCATGTCTGATTGGACTAGATAAGTTAGGATACATCAGTTTGGGAATGTAAGATTAAGTTAGGTAAAGCAAGTTAGGTTAGGTTAGGATAGGTAAGATAAGTTACGTAAGTTAGGTTAAGCAGGTTAAGTTAGGTAAGGTAGGTTAAGCAGGCTAAGTTAGGTAAGGTAGGGTAGGTAAGATAGGTAAGGTAGGGTAAGTTAGGTTAAGCAGGTTAAGTTAGGTAAGTTAGGTAAGGTAAGGTAAGGTAAGTTAGGTTAAGCAGGATAAGTTAGGTTAGGTTAGGTAAGGTAAGGTAAGTTAGGTTAAGCAGGATAAGTTAGGTTAGATTAGGTAAGTTAGGTTAAGCAGGATAAGTTAGGTTAGGTTAGGTAAGTTAGGTTAAGCAGGATAAGTTAGGTAAGATAGGTAAGGTAAAGGTAAGTTATGTTAGGATAGGTAAAGTTAGGTTATGCAGGTTAAGTTAGGTACGATAGGTTAAGGTAAGTCAAGTTAGGATAGGTAAAGTTAGGTTTAGGAACGTTACGTTAACTAAGTAACATTGGGTGGAGAGGATAGGTTACGTAGGTTTTGAACAGTGTAGTTCAGAGAACAGTTTTAGGGTAAAGTGACTAAGAAAATATATTTTAACAGAAGTGCAGGTTTGGTATGAAAAGCTGAACTAGTTACATTTTGGAGATAAATTTTATGACTGAAGATGTCTTAAAGAATAACATGATGGAAGGAGAGTTTCTTTGATGAACGAAGGTGTCTTGGAGAACAACTTTTTGGTGAACGAAGGTGAATTAGAGATCTCTTTGATGATTCTGAGAATAACTTTGATCAACGAAGATGGATTGGAAAGTTTCTCTAATAAACGAAGGTGACTTAGAGATTAACTTTTATGATTTAGAGAACAACATTGATGTCTTAGAGAACAACTTTGATGTCTTAGAGAACAACTCTGATGAACAAAGATGTCTTAGAGAACAACTTTGATGACTCTGAGAATAACTTTTATGTCTTACATAATAACTTTAGAGGTCTCTGAGAATAACTTTTATAACATAGAAATTAACTTTAATGAACAAAAGTGAGTTAGAGAATACCTTTTGATGACTCCGAGAATAACTTTGATGAACAAAGATGTTTTGGAAAGTTTCTCTGAAGAACGAAGGTGACTCTGAAAATAACTTTTGTTAGCTCTTAGAATAACTTTGATGACTTTGAGAACATGAGTAGTATTTTGTTAGCTCGGAGAATAACTTTTTGATGACATAGAGAATAACTTTTTATGTCTTAGAGAAGAACATTGATGGCTTAGAGAGAATAACTTTGATGAACGGAAAGTTACTTAGAGAATAACATTTCATGACTGAGAATAACTTTTGATAGCTCTTAGAGAATAACTTTCATGAACGGAGATGTCTGAGATTAACTTTGATAGCTCAGAATAACTTTTGTGGACATGAGAATATCTTTGGATAACTCTGAGAATAACTTTGATGTCTTTGAAACAACTTTGATGTACGAGAGTGAGTTAGAGATTACCTTTGTTAACTCTGAGATCAACTTTGATGAACAAAAGTGAGTTAGAGAAGAACATTGATGGCTTAGAGAGAATATCTTTGATGAAAGATGATGTCTTGGATTAACTTTGACGGCTCTTGGAATAACTTTGATGACTTTGAGAACAAGTTTGATAGCTCTGAGAATGACTTTTATGCCTCTGAGATTAACTTTAATGAACGAAGATGTCTTAGAAAGTTTCTCTGACGAACGGAAGGTTACTTAGAGAATAACTTTAATGTCTCTGAGAATAACTTTCATGTCTCTGAGAATAACTTTTATGTCTCTGAGAATAGCTTTTACGCCTCTGAGAATAACTTTGATGTCTTAAAGGATGTCTTTGATGCCTCAAAGGATGTCTTTGAGTGCAACTTTGATGAACGAGAGTGAGTTAGAGATTGCCTTTGTTAACTCTGAGATTAACTTTGATGAACGAGAAAATACTTTTTGATGACATCGAGAATAATTTTGTTAGCTCTGAGAATAACTTTTATGCCTCTGAGATTAACTTTAATGAACGAAGATGTATTAGAAAGTTTCTCTGATGAACGAAAGGTTACTTAGAGAATAACATTTTGATGACTGAGATTAACTTTTTGATGACTCTGAGAATAACTTTGAGGATGCGAGTAAATTTTTGAGTGTTTGAGAGTGTCTTTTGATATCTCGAAGAGTCCCCTTGAAGTCTTAAAGGATGTCTTTGATGTCTCAAAGGATGTCTTTGAGTGCAACTTTGATGTCTTTGAGTAAGTCCTTGATGTCTCGAAGAGTGTCTTTGACTATATTTCTTACTTAACGACATATAATTTTAGTTAGGAACAATGATGAATATGACTATTCTAGCGAAGTGAAAGGTTACTTTAGTTAAGAACAGTGTTGGAAAGAGGCTACACATGACTATTTTCAGATGAGAGAAGTGATATTTCAGTTAAGAAATGACAAGGAAACATGATGAAGTAAATATTTTGTTGTTGTCTGATGAATACTTTTAGTTAAGGAAAAAGACAAAACATGACGAGGGAGACTATTTTTGTGCTCCCCCAAGTATAATGTCAGTTAAGAACAGCGATGAAAGATATCTTTGGTTATTTTTTCTTACTTGACAAAACATAATTTTAGTTAGGAACAATGATGATGAATATGACTTTTTCTGTTGATTGATGGATAATTTTAGTTATGAAATGACAATGAAACATGAAGAACACGGTTATTTCCTGATGACTAGGGAATAAGTTTAGTTATGAACAGTGTTTGAATGATTCCTTTGACTATTTTTTGGGTTGATTGGATAATAAGTTTAGTTGAGAAATGAATAAAGTGACTATGTTTTAGTTGATTGGCGAAAGATTTTTAGTTAAGAAGTTACAAGAAAGGTTTGTCTTTGTAAATTTGGAACTGAATAAAGTGTAGATTTGTTAAGAACGGGATTGGTAGACTATTAAGTTGAGCTACGGAATAATTCTAAAATTTGACCTAGTATTTTGCAGTTAGTGAAAAAAACTTGGTGAAACAAAGAACATAAAAAAATTGTTGTAGGGGAACTGTATTGCACTATAACTATTATTTGACAAAAAAACACTAGTTGTTAAGAATGTGAAGAAACAAATTGAGTTTAAAGCAACAGAAGACATAAAAAAAATTGAGGTTAAGTAGGGGAATGAATACAGTGAACATACGGTGAACACAGAAAACATGTAAGAAAAAGTTGATGAATAGAGTGAACATGCAGGGAATATGAACTTATAGAGAATATGAAGATATGATAA
>NW_025557373.1:0-15570 GCF_020424385.1 Procambarus clarkii
ACTCAGTATTTTAACGAGAAACAAATAGATGATTGAAAATGAAGTATTTAAGGTTATTATCTAATCAATTATGTGTTTGCATAATTTTTATCGTATATATATGAATTAATACCCATAGACTGAAAATTCACAAAAACGTGGAAAACGGCAAAATATTGCCTAATTCGATGATATTTTGTTTAAGTCACATAAAGGAAAAGGGGATGATAAACGTCAAAATATTGCTAAATTCGATGATTTTTCGTACGAAACAAAATGCAAGAAAACTTGCTTAAAATGCAATATTATGCGAAATTCTGAGATTTGAAGGCCAAATCACATATCGTGATACTACATGAAATAGAATCGAAATATTGTTAAAATGAATATATTTACGTAGTATCAAACTACATGAAAAACGTGAAAAAGTCACTATTTAACCATATTTGAGGATTTTAACTTCAAATCATAGAGCGAGGTATTTCGTATTATTTCGTATTATTTAGATCCAAGAAAAGACATATGACAATGTTGTTTCCAATACAAATGATAAAAATCAATGTGTTTTCATTAGAATTAACTAAAATGTTCCTGATTTTCCGTTTATATTACCGAGGGAAGATGTACACGTAAAACAGCTCTAATCCGGCTGAAACGTCGATATATGCAATAAAAACCGAACTTCTCCCCTTTTCAATATCTTACTCAGTATTTTAACGAGAAACAAATAGATGATTGAAAATGAAGTATTTAAGGTTATTATCTAATCAATTATGTGTTTGCATAATTTTTATCGTATATATATGAATTAATACCCATAGACTGAAAATTCACAAAAACGTGGAAAACGGCAAAATATTGCCTAATTCGATGATATTTTGTTTAAGTCACATAAAGGAAAAGGGGATGATAAACGTCAAAATATTGCTAAATTCGATGATTTTTCGTACGAAACAAAATGCAAGAAAACTTGCTTAAAATGCAATATTATGCGAAATTCTGAGATTTGAAGGCCAAATCACATATCGTGATACTACATGAAATAGAATCGAAATATTGGTAAAAATGAATATATTTACGTAGTATCAAACTACATGAAAAACGTGAAAAAAGTCATTATTTACCCATATTTGAGGATTTTAACTTCAAATCATAGAGTATTATTTCGTATTAGTATTTCGTATTATTTCGTATTATTTAGATCCAAGAAAAGACATATGACAATGTTGTTTCCAATACAAATGATAAAAATCAATGTGTTTTCATTAGAAGTAACTAAAATGTTCCTGATTTTCCGTTTATATTACCGAGGGAAGATGTACACGTAAAACCGCTCTAATCCGGCTGAAACGTCGATATATGCAATAAAAACCGAACTTCTCCCCTTTTCTATATCTTACTCAGTATTTTAACGAGAAACAAATAGATGATTGAAAATGAAGTATTTAAGGTTATTATCTAATCAATTATGTGTTTGCATCATTTTTATCGTATATATATGAATAGACCCATAGACTGAAAATTCACAAAAACGTGGAAAAACAGCAAAAATATTGTCTAATTCGTTGATATTTTGTTTAAATCACATAAAGGAAAAGGGGATGATAAACGTCAAAATATTGCTAAATTCAATGATTTTTCGTACGAAACAAAATGCAAGAAAACTTGCTTAAAATGCAATATTATGCGAAATTCTGAGATTTGAAGGCCAAATCAAATATCGTGATACTACATGAAATAGAATCGAAATATTGGTAGAAATGAATATATTTACGTAGTATCAAACTAAATGAAAAACGTGAAAAAAGTCACTATTTAACCATATTTGAGGATTTTAACTTCAAATCATAGAGCGAGGTTTCGTATTATTTAGATCCAAGAAAAGACATATGACAATGTTGTTTCCAATACAAATGATAAAAAACAATGTGTTTTCATTAGAATTAACTAAAATGTTCTTGATTTTCCGTTTATATTACCGAGGGAAGATGTTTACGTAAAACCGCTCTAATCCGGCTGAAACGTCGATATATGCAATAAAAACCGAACTTCTCCCCTTTTCAATATCTTACTCAGTATTTTAACGAGAAACAAATAGATGATTGAAAATGAAGTATTTAAGGTTATTATCTAATCAATTATGTGTTTGCATCATTTTTATCGTATATATATATGAATTAATACCCATAGACTGAAAATTCACAAAAACGTGGAAAAACGGCAAAATATTGCCTTATTCGATGATATTTTGTTTAAATCACATAAAGGAAAAGGTCAAAATATATTGCTAAATAAACGTCAAAATATTGCTAAATTCGATGATTTTTCGTACGAAACAAAATGCAAGAAAACTTGCTTAAAATGCAATATTATGCGAAATTCTGATATTTGAAGGCCAAATCATATATCGTGATACTACATGAAATAGAATCGAAATATTGGTAAAAATGAATATATTTACGTAGTATCAAACTAAATGAAAAACGTGAAAAAAGTCACTATTTAACCATATTTGAGGATTTTAACTCCAAATCATAGAGCGAGGTTTCGTATTATTTAGATCCAAGAAAAGACATATGACAATGTTGTTTCCAATACAAATGATAAAAAACAATGTGTTTTCATTAGAATTAACTAAAATGTTCTTGATTTTCCGTTTATATTACCGAGGGAAGATGTACACGTAAAACCGCTCTAATCTGGCTGAAACGTCGATATATGCAATAAAAACCGAACTTCTCCCCTTTTCTATATCTTACTCAGTATTTTAACGAGAAACAAATAGATGATTGAAAATGAAGTATTTAAGGTTATTATCTAATCAATTATGTGTTTGCATCATTTTTATCGTATATATATGAATAGACCCATAGACTGAAAATTCACAAAAACGTGGAAAAACAGCAAAAATATTGCCTAATTCGTTGATATTTTGTTTAAATCACATAAAGGAAAAGGGGATGATAAACGTCAAAATATTGCTAAATTCAAAGATTTTTCGTACGAAACAAAATGCAAGAAAACTTGCTTAAAATGCAATATTATGCGAAATTCTGAGATTTGAAGGCCAAATCAAATATCGTGATACTACATGAAATAGAATCGAAATATTGGTAAAAATGAATATATTTACGTAGTATCAAACTAAATGAAAAACGTGAAAAAAGTCACTATTTAACCATATTTGAGGATTTTAACTCCAAATCATAGAGCGAGGTTTCGTATTATTTAGATCCAAGAAAAGACATATGACAGTGTTGTTTCCAATACAAATAATAAAAAACAATGTGTTTTCATTAGAATTAACTAAAATGTTCTTGATTTTCCGTTTATATTACCGAGGGAAGATGTTTACGTAAAACCGCTCTAATCCGGCTGAAACGTCGATATATGCAATAAAAACCGAACTTCTCCCCTTTTCAATATCTTACTCAGTATTTTAACGAGAAACAAATAGATGATTGAAAATGAAGGATTTAAGGTTATTATCTAATCAATTATGTGTTTGCATCATTTTTATCGTATATATATATGAATTAATACCCATAGACGGAAAATTCACAAAAACGTGGAAAAACGGCAAAATATTGCCTTATTCGATGATATTTTGTTTAAATCACATAAAGGAAAAGGTCAAAATATATTGCTAAATAAACGTCAAAATATTGCTAAATTCGAAGATTTTTCGTACGAAACAAAAGGCAAGAAAACTTGCTTAAAATGCAATATTATGCGAACTTCTGAGATTTGAAGGCCAAATCACATATCGTGATACTACATGAAATAGAATCGAAATATTGCTAAAAATGAATATATTTACGTAATATCAAACTACAGGAAAAACGTGAAAAAAGTCAATATATAACCATATTTGAGGATTTTAACTTCAAATCATAGAGCGAGGTTTCGTATTATTTAGATCCAAGAAAAGACATATGACAATGTTGTTTCCAATACAAATGATAAAAATCAATGTGTTTTCATTAGTATTAACTAAAATGTTCCTGATTTTCCGTTTATATTACCGATGGAAGATGTACACGAAAATCGCTCTATTCCGGCTGAAACGTCGATATATGCAATAAAAACAGAACTTCTCCCCTTTCGATATCTTACTCAGTATTTTAACGAGAAACAAATAGATGATTGAAAATGAAGTATTTAAGGTTATTATCTAATCAATTATGTGTTTGCATCATTTTTATCGTATATATATGAATTAATACCCATAGACTGAAAATTCACAAAAACGTGGAAAAACGGCAAAATATTGCCTAATTCGATGATATTTTGTTTAAATCACATAAAGGAAAAGGGGATGATAAACGTCAAAATATTGCTAAATTCGATGATTTTTCGTACGAAACAAAATGCAAGAAAACTTGCTTAAAATGCAATATTATGCGAAATTCTGATATTTGAAGGCCAAATCACATATCGTGATACTACATGAAATAGAATCGAAATATTGGTAAAAATGAATATATTTACGTAGTATCAAACTAAATGAAAAACGTGAAAAAAGTCACTATTTAACCATATTTGAGGATTTTAACTCCAAATCATAGAGCGAGGTTTCGTATTATTTAGATCCAAGAAAAGACATATGACAATGTTGTTTCCAATACAAATGATAAAAAACAATGTGTTTTCATTAGAATTAACTAAAATGTTCTTGATTTTCCGTTTATATTACCGAGGGAAGATGTACACGTAAAACCGCTCTAATCCGGCTGAAAGTCGATATATGCAATAAAAACCGAACTTCTCCCCTTTTCTATATCTTACTCAGTATTTTAACGAGAAACAAATAGATGATTGAAAATGAAGTATTTAAGGTATTGCATAATCTAATCAATTATGTGTTTGCATCATTTTTATCGTATATATATGAATAGACCCATAGACTGAAAATTCACAAAAACGTGGAAAAACAGCAAAAATATTGTCTAATTCGTTGATATTTTGTTTAAATCACATAAAGGAAAAGGGGATGATAAACGTCAAAATATTGCTAAATTCAATGATTTTTCGTACGAAACAAAATGCAAGAAAACTTGCTTAAAATGCAATATTATTCGAAATTTTGAGATTTGAAGGCCAAATCAAATATCGTGATACTACATGAAATAGAATCGAAATATTGGTAGAAATGAATATATTTACGTAGTATCAAACTAAATGAAAAACGTGAAAAAAGTCACTATTTAACCATATTTGAGGATTTTAACTCCAAATCATAGAGCGAGGTTTCGTATTATTTAGATCCAAGAAAAGACATATGACAATGTTGTTTCCAATACAAATGATTAAAAACAATGTGTTTTCATTAGAATTAACTAAAATGTTCTTGATTTTCCGTTTATATTACCGAGGGAAGATGTTTACGTAAAACCGCTCTAATCCGGCTGAAACGTCGATATATGCAATAAAAACCGAACTTCTCCCCTTTTCAATATCTTACTCAGTATTTTAACGAGAAACAAATAGATGATTGAAAATGAAGGATTTAAGGTTATTATCTAATCAATTATGTGTTTGCATCATTTTTATCGTATATATATATGAATTAATACCCATAGACTGAAAATTCACAAAAACGTGGAAAAACGGCAAAATATTGCCTTATTCGATGATATTTTGTTTAAATCACATAAAGGAAAAGGGGATGATAAACGTCAAAATATTGCTAAATTCGATGATTTTTCGTACGAAACAAAATGCAAGAAAACTTGCTTAAAATGCAATATTATGCGAAATTCTGAGATTTGAAGGCCAAATCACATATCGTGATACTACATGAAATAGAATCGAAATATTGGTAAAAATGAATATATTTACGTAGTATCAAACTAAATGAAAAACGTGAAAAAATTCACTATTTAACCATATTTGAGGATTTTAACTCCAAATCATAGAGCGAGGTTTCGTATTATTTAGATCCAAGAAAAGACATATGACAATGTTGTTTCCAATACAAATGATAAAAATCAATGTGTTTTCATTAGTATTAACTAAAATGTTCCTGATTTTCCGTTTATATTACCGAGGGAAGATGTACACGTAAAACCACTCTAATCCGGCTGAAACGTCAATATATGCAATAAAAACAGAACTTCTCCCCTTTTCGATATTTTACTCAGTATTTTAACGAGAAACAAATAGATGATTGAAAAAAAGTATTTAAGGTTATTATCTAATCAATTATGTGTTTGCATAATTTTTATCGTATATATATATGAATTAATACCCATAGACTGAAAATTCACAAAAACGTGGAAAACGGCAAAATATTGCCTAATTCGATGATATTTTAAGTCACATAAAGGAAAAGGGGATGATAAATGTCAAAATATTGCTAAATTCGAAGATTTTTCGTACGAAACAAAATGCAAGAAAACTTGCTTAAAATGCACTATTATGCGAAATTCTGAGATTTGAAGGCCAAATCACATATCGTGATACTACATGAAATAGAATCGAAATATTGGTAAAAATGAATATATTTACGTAGTATCAAACTAAATGAAAAACGTGAAAAAAGTCACTATTTAACCATATTTGAGGATATTAACTCCAAATCATAGAGCGAGGTTTCGTATTATTTAGATCCAAGAAAAGACATATGACAATGTTGTTTCCAATACAAATGATAAAAATCAATGTGTTTTCATTAGTATTAACTAAAATGTTCCTGATTTTCCGTTTATAATACCGAGGGAAGATGTACACGTAAAACCACTCTAATCCGGCTGAAACGTCAATATATGCAATAAAAACAGAACTTCTCCCCTTTTCGATATTTTACTCAGTATTTTAACGAGAAACAAATAGATGATTGAAAAAAAGTATTTAAGGTTATTATCTAATCAATTATGTGTTTGCATAATTTTTATCGTATATATATATGAATTAATACCCATAGACTGAAAATTCACAAAAACGTGGAAAACGGCAAAATATTGCCTAATTCGATGATATTTTAAGTCACATAAAGGAAAAGGGGATGATAAATGTCAAAATATTGCTAAATTCGAAGATTTTTCGTACTAAACAAAAGGCAAGAAAACTTGCTTAAAATGCAATATTATGCGAACTTCTGAGATTTGAAGGCCAAATCACATATCGTGATACTACATGAAATAGAATCGAAATATTGGTAAAAATGAATATATTTACGTAATATCAAACTACATGAAAAACGTGAAAAAAGTCAATATATAACCATATTTGAGGATTTTAACTTCAAATCATAGAGGGAGGTTTCGTATTATTTAGATCCAAGAAAAGACATATGACAATGTTGTTTCCAATACAAATGATAAAAATCAATGTGTTTTCATTAGAATTAACTAAAATGTTCCTGATTTTCCGTTTATATTGCCGAGGGAAGATGTACACGTAAAACCGCTCTAATCCGGCTGAAACGTCGATATATGCAATAAAAACCGAACTACTCCCCTTTTCAATATCTTACTCAGTATTTTAACGAGAAACAAATAGATAATTGAAAATGAAGTATTTAAGGTTATTATCTAATCAATTATGTGTTTGCATAATTTTTATCGTATATATATGAATTAATACCCATAGACTGAAAATTCACAAAAACGTGGAAAACGGCAAAATATTGCCTAATTCGATGATATTTTGTTTAAGTCACATAAAGGAAAAGGGGATGATAAACGTCAAAATATTGATAAATTCGATGATTTTTCGTACGAAACAAAATGCAAGAAAACTTGCTTAAAATGCAATATTATGTGGAATTCTGAGATTTGAAGGCCAAATCACATATCGTGATTTGGGCAAAATTTGGGCAAAAATTGGGCAAAATTTGACCCATCGACGCTCTCAGTATTTGGCATATTTTTTGTATAAGAATTCGTAATTTCAAACTGCGAATACGTGCAGAGAGCCAGAATTTGGCTCCAAAATATTGCTCAAGAGTCAAATTTGGGATGTTTGGAATATTTTGAAAACTGCAGGGAAGGGGGGGGGGGGGGGGTTCGGCAAAATGTGATACATAGTTAATCTCAGTAATTGGCATATTACTATAAAAGGGGATGATAAACGTCAAAATATTGATAAATACGTTGATTTTTAGTACGAAACAAAATGCAAGAAAACTTGCTTAAAAATACAATATTATGCTTAATTCTGAGACTTGAAGGCCAAATCACATATCGTGAGAAAACATGAAGTAGTATCGAAATATTGGTAAAACGAATATATTTACGTAAAGTCACACTACATGAAAAACGTGAAAAAAATCGCTATATTACCAAATTTGAGGATTTTAACTTCAAATCATATAGCGAGGTTTCGTATTATTTAAATCCTAGAAAAGACATGTAAAAATGTTGTTTCAAATGTAAATGATAAAAATCAATGTGTTTACATTAGAATTAACTAAAATGTTCCTGATTAATACTCTTTCATTAGAATTAACTAAAATGTTCCTGATTAAAATCACTTAAAGGAAAAAGGGATGATAAACGTCAAAATATTGCTAATTCGATGATTTTTCGTACGAAACAAAATGCAAGAAAACTTGCTTAAAATGCAATATTATGCGAAATTCTGAGATTTGAAGGCCAAATAACATATCGTGATACTACATGAAATAGAATCGAAATATTGGTAAAAATGAATATATTTACGTAGTATCAAACTACATGAAAAACGTGAAAAAAGTCACTATTTAACCATATTTGAGGATTTTAACTTCAAATCATAGAGCGAGATTTCGTATTATTTAGATCCTAGAAAAGACATATAAAAATGTTGTTTCCAATACAAATGATAAAAATCAATGTGTTTTCATTAGAATTAACTAAAATGTTCCTGATTTTCCGTTTATATTACCGATGGACGATGGACACGTGAAACCGCTCTAATCCGGCTGAAACGTCAATATATGCAATAAAAACAGAACTTCTCGCTTTACCTAATCGAATATTACCTAATTCGATTATATTTTGTTTATATCACATAAAGGAAAAGGGGATGATAAACGTCAAAATATTGCTAAATTCGATGATTTTTAATATGAAACAAAATGCAAGAAAACTTGTTTAAAAAGCAATATTATGCGAGATTCTGAGATTTGAAGACCAAATCACATATTGTGAGAAAACCTGAAGTAGTATCGAAATATTGGTAAAAACGAATATATTTACGTAAAATCATACTACATGAAAAACGTGAAAAAAATCACTATTTTACCAAATTTGAGGATTTTATCTTTAAATCATAAGGCGAGTTTTCGTATTATTTAGATCCATGAAAAGACATATGACAATGTTGTTTCCGATGCAAATGATAAAAAACAATGTGTTTGCATTAGAATTACTAAATTGTTCCTGATTTTCCGTTTATATTACCGATGGAAGATGTACACGTAAAACGGCTTTAATCCGGCTGAAACGTCGATATATGCAATAAAAATAGAGCTTCTCCCCTTTTCAAAACCTTACTAAGTATTTTAACGAGAAACAAATAGTTAATTGATTATGAAGTATTTAAGGTTAATTTCTAATCAATTATGTGTTTACAAAATTTTTATCATACATATATAATGAAAGCAAAATATTACCTAATTCGATGATATTTTGTTTAAATCACATAAAGGAAAAGGGGATGATAAACGTCAAAATATTGCAAAATTCAATAATTTTTAGTACAAAACAATATGCAAGAAAACTTGCTTAAAAAAGCAATATTATGCGAAATTCTTAGATGTGAAGGCCTAATCACATATCGTGAGAAAACATGAAGTAGTATCAAAATATTGGTAAAAACGTATATATTTACGTAAACCACACTAAGTGAAAAAGGTGAGAAAGTCACTATTTTACCAAATTTGAATATTTTAAATTCAAATCATAAAGCGAGGTTTCGTATTATTTAGATCCAAGAAAAGAAACATGAAAATGTTGTTTCCAATAATAATGATAAAAATCAATATGTTTTCATTAGAATTAACTAAAATGCTCCTGATTTTCCGTTTATATTACCGATGGAAGACGTACACGTAAGACCGCTCTAATCCGGCTGAAACGTCGATATATGCAATAAAAACAGAACTTCTCCCCTTTTCAATATCTTACTCAGTATTTTAACGAGAAACAAATAGTTGATTGAAAATGAAGTATTTAAGGTTAATTTCTAATCAATTATGTGTTTGAATAATTTTTATTCGTATATATAATGAATTAATAACAATAAACTGAAAATTCTCAGAAACGTGGAAAAACGGCGAAATATTGCCGAATTCGATGATATTTTGTTTAAATCACTTAAAGAAAAAGGGGGATGATAAACGTCAAAATATTGCTAAATTGAATGATTTACAGTACAAAACAAAATGCAAGAAAACTTGCTTATAAATGCAATATTATGCTAAATTCTGAGATTTGAAGGCCAAATCACATATCGTGAGAAAAAATGAAGTAGTATCGAAATATTGGTAAAAACGAATATATTTACGGTAAATCACACTACATGAAAAACGTTGGAAAATTTCTATTTTACCTGTAGGTAAAATAGTGATTTTACCTATAAGTAAAGTCACTTTTTGCACATATTCGTGCAGAGAGAACGAATTTTATGATTCGTGCTCTCTGCACGAATACGTGAAGAGAGCCTGAATTTGGCTTCAAAATATGGCTCAATGGTCGAATTTGAGATGTTTAGGATATTTTGAGAACTGCAGGGGGGTTTGGAAAAAATGTGACCCATCTCCGCACTCAGTAATTGGCATATTTTCGTAATAAAAAGTCGTTATTTCAAAAAACTTATACGTGCAGAGAGCCAGAAATTGGCTCCTAAATATGGTTCAAGCGTCGAATTTTGGATGTTAGGGATATTTTGAAAACTGCAAGGGGGGTTTTGGGCAAAGTGTGACCCATCGATGCTCTAAGTAATTGGCATAATTTCGGTATAAAAATTCGCAATTTCAAACTGCGAATAAGTGCAGAGAGCGAGAATTTGGCTCCTAAATGTGGCTCAAGCTTCGAATTTGGGATGTTTGGGATATTTTGATAGCTGCAAGGAGGGTTTAGGCAAAATGTAATCCATCGCTACTTTCAGTAATTGGCATGTTTTCGGTATAAAAAGTCGTAATTTCAAACTGCAAATACGTGTATATCTGAGATTTGAACAGCCAAATAACATATCGAAAATCGACGAAAATATTTAAAAAAAAATAACATATCAAATATCGACGTTTCAGCCGGAGTAGAACGGTTTTACGTATACATCTTCCATCGGTAATATAAACCGAAAATCAGGAACATTTTAGTTAATTTTAATGAAAACACATTGATTTTTGTCATTTGTATTGGAAGCAACATCTTTATACGTCTTTTCTAAAGTCTAAAAAATACGAAACGTCGCTTTATGATTCGAAGTTAAAATCCTCAAATTTGGTATAATAATGACTTTTTTCACGTTTTTCATGTAGTTTGATATTACATAAATATATTCATTATTAGGAATATTTCGATACTATTTCATGTAGTATCACGATATGTTATTTGGCCTTCAAATCTCAGATTTTCGAATAATATTGCATTTTAAGCAAGTTTTCTTGCATTTTGTTTCGTACTAAAAATCATCGAATTCAGCAATATTTTGACGTTTATCATCCTCTTTTCCTTTATGTGATATAACCAAAATATCATCGAATTAGGCAATTTTTTGCTGTTTTTCTACGTTTTTGTGAATTTTCAGTTTATTGTTATTAATCCATTAAATATACGATAAAAATGATGCAAACACATAATTGATTAGAAATTAACCTTAAACACTTCATTTTCAATCAACTATTTGTTTCTCGTTAAAATACTGAGCAAGATATTGAAAAGGGGAGAAGTTCTGTTTTTATTGCATATATCGATGTTTCAGCCGGATTAGAGCGGTTTTACGTGTACCTCTTCCATCGGTAATATAAACGGAAAATCAGGAACATTTTAGTTAATTCTAATGAAAACACATTGATTTTAATCATTTGTATTTGAAACAACATTGTCATGTCTTTTCTTGGATCTAAATCATACGAAACCTCGCTCTATGATTTAAAGTTAAAATCCTCAAATATGGTAATATAGTGACTTTTTTCACGTTATTCATGTAGTGTGATTTAAAATATGTATATTCGTTTTTACCAATATTTCGATACTACATCATGTTTTCTCACGATATGTGATTTGGCCTTCAAATCTCAGAATTTCGCAAATTTTGCATTTTTAAGCAAGTTTTCTTGCATTTTGTTTTGTACTAAAAATCATCGAACTTAGCAATATTTTGACCTTTATCATCTCCTTTTCCTTTATGTGATTTAAACAAAATATCATCGAGTTAGGCAATATTTACCGTTTTTCCACGTTTTTGTGAATTTTCAGTTTATTGTTATTATTTCAATAAATATACGAGAAAAATTATGCAAACACATAATTGATCAGAAAATAACCTTAAATACTTCATTTTTAATCATATATTTGTTTCTTGTAAAAATACTGAGTAAGATATTTAATAGGGGAGAATTTCTGTTTTTATTGCATATATCGACGTTTCAGCCGGAGTAGAACGGTTTTACGTATACATCTTCCATCGGTAATATAAACCGAAAATCAGGAACATTTTAGTTAATTTTAATGAAAACACATTGATTTTTATCACTTATATTGGAAGCAATATCTTTATACGTCTTTTCTATGGTTTAAAAAAAAACGAAACGTCGCTCTATGATTCAAAGTTAAAATCCTCAAATTTGGTATAATAATTACTTTTTTCACGCTTTTCATGTAGTTTGATATTACCACTTTCGCGCTTTAGATTAGAGATAACTCGTCGCCGTTTTTTCTTACGATTCCGCATAACAGCCTACTTTTCTCGTCCATCGAAAAAATATTTCTATAAATTCCATTTTTTAACCGAAATGGATGGGGATACTCTCAGATTATATACGTTTTGTAGAGAATTTATTTGCGATTTTTTTGGTACCAGAATGAATATTATATCACATAAACTTCTATGAGTAAAAAAAAAAAATACACAAAGTATGTTTGGGGGTGTGGCGAGCGTGTGGCAGAGTGGGTTCCCTTTAGCCGTTGATATATCCAACATGTGGGAAATATTTGTATGTGTTATGTATATGTCTGTGTAGGGAATTTTACTGCGATCACTGTCATATAAATTATAAAATATTTCAACAAGTATAAACATGACAAACATCAAACGAACAAAAACAATGCGTTCGTTTCTGCCGCGAACGCATACTGATCGACGTGGTTCTATATTTGGCGCTTCTCTTACACATGCTTTGTACAAATGTTATACATTTCATCTTATAGAAAATTTTATTGCGAACACATTGGTATAAAACAGAAATACGTACATAGAAAAGTAGGGTCAGGAAACGTATAATCTTTCCAAGCATGATTTTTCCCCTGTGTTTTCGCCAGTGCGCTCGCGGCTAACTACTCTCCACTTCACACACTCTTACGGGTGGGCAATTACCTATATTAAACAATCATATGCATATGTCCGTGTAGAGAATTTTATTGCGATTCCAATGATACCAAAATTAGCGACGTAGGACAACAGTAGGCTTCGCAACCATTAAGAGAGTGGAAACATTTTGTTGCTGTTTGGCGCTCTAGGCGAGTGATCTGCATAGTTTTTTATTTGGTGTTGATACTCCTTATGCTTGGGCCGCATTTTATAGGTATGCTCTAATAGACAATTTCATTGTGAACACAGTGATACCAAATTTAAATACGTGCGCCTTCAATTATTGTCAGGACAGTCAAAAGAGTGTACACTTTTTCGGTCTTACCGCGTAGGCGCGCCAAGTGCCGAAAGCATCTGGGGTATTTTTTTTTTTTTGAGCGCCGAGAGCACGAAAGTGTTAAGTAAATATATTCATTTTTACCAATATTTCGATACTATTTCATGTAGTATCACGATATGTGATTTGGCCTTCAAATCTCAGATTTTCGCATAATATTGCATTTTAAGCAAGTTTTCTTGCATTTTGTTTCGTACTAAAAATCATCGAATTCAGCAATATTTTGACGTTTATCATCCTCTTTTCCTTTATGTGATATAAACAAAATATCATCGAATTAGGCAATATTTTGCTGTTTTTCCATGTTTTTGTGAATTTTCAGTTTATTGTTATTAATTCATTAAATATACGATAAGAATTATTCAAACACATAATTGATAAGAAATAAACTTTAAACACTTCATTTTCCATCAACTATTTGTTTTTCGTTAAAATAGTGAGTAGGATATTGAAAAGGGGAGAAGTTCTGTTTTTATTGAATATATCGACGTTTCAGCCGGATTAGAGCGGTTTTACGTGTACATCTTCCATCGGTAATATAAACGGAAAATTAGGAACATTTTAGTTAATTCTAATGAAAACACATTGATTTTTATCATTTGTATTTGAAACAACATTTTCATGTCTTTTCTTCGATCTAAATCATACGAAACCTCGCTCTATGATTTGAAGTTAAAATCCTCACATATGGTAATATAGTGACTTTTTTCACTTTATTCATGTAGTGTGATTTTAGGTATATATATTCGTTTTTACCAATATTTCGATACTACTACATGTTTTCTCACGATATGTGATTTGGACTTCAAATCTCAGAATTTCGCAAATTTTGCATTTTTAAGCAAGTTTTCTTGCATTTTGTTTTGCACTAAAAATCATCAAATTTAGCAATATTTTGACCTTTATCATCCCCTTTTCCTTTATGTGATTTAAACAAAATATCATCGAATTAGGCCGTTTTCTACGTTTTTGTGAATTTTCAGTTTATTATTATTATTCATTATATATACGATAAAAATTATGCAAACACATAATTGATCAGAAAATAACCTTAAATACTTCATTTTCAATCATCTATTTGTTTCTCGTTAAAATACTGAGTAAGATATTGAAAACTTGAGAAGTTCTGTTTTTATTGCATATATCGACGTTTCAGCCGGATTAGAACGGTTTTACGTGTACATCTTCAATCGGTAATATAAACCGAAAATCAGGAACATTTTAGTTAATTTTAATGAAAACACATTGATTTTTGTCATTTGTATTGGAAGCAACATCTTTATACGCCATTTCTAGGGTCTAAAAAATACGAAACGTCGCTTTATGATACGAAGTTAAAATCCCCAATTTTGGTATAATATTGAATTTTTCACGTTTTTCATGTAGTTTGATATTACGTAAATATATTAATTTTTACCAATATGTCGATACTATTTCATGTAGTATCACGATATGTGATTTGGCCTTCATATCTCAGATTTTCGCATAATATTGCATTTTAAGCAAGTTTTCTTGCATTTTGTTTCGTACTAAAAATCATCGAATTCAGATATTTTGACGTTTATCATCATATTTTCCTTTATGTGATTTAAATAAAATATCATCGAATTAGGCAATATTTTGCCGTTTTTCCACGTTTTTGTGAATTTTCAGTTTATTGTTATTAATTCATTAAATATACGATAAAAGTTATGCAAACACATAATTGATCAGAAAATAACCTTAAATACTTCATT
>NW_025557374.1:0-52183 GCF_020424385.1 Procambarus clarkii
GTAACAGTCACTACACACACTACTGTAACAGTCACTACACACACTACTGTAACAGTCACTACACACACTACAGTAACAGTCACTACACACTACAGTAACAGTCACTACACACACTACTGTAACAGTCACTACACACACTACTGTAACAGTCACTACACACACTACTGTAACAGTCACTACACACACTACTGTAACAGTCACTACACACACTACTGTAACAGTCACTACACACACTACTGTAACAGTCACTACACACACTACTGTAACAGTCACTACACACACTACTGTAACAGTCACTACACACACTACTGTAACAGTCACTACACACACTAAAGTAACAGTCACTACACACACTACTGTAACAGTCACTACACACACTAATGTAACAGTCACTACACACACTACTGTAACAGTCACTACACACTACTGTAACAGTCACTACACACACTACTGTAACAGTCACTACACACACTAAAGTAACAGTCACTACACACACTACTGTAACAGTCACTACACACACTACAGTAACAGTCAATACACATACTATAGTAACAGTCACTACACACACTACTGTAACAGTCACTACACACTACAGTAACAGTCACAACACACACTACTGTAACAGTCACTACACACACTACTGTAACAGTCACTACACACACTACTGTAACAGTCACTACACACACTACTGTAACAGTCACTACACACACTACTGTAACAGTCACTACACACACTACTGTAACAGTCACTACACACACTACTGTAACAGTCACTACACACACTACAGTAACAGTCACTACACACACTACAGTAACAGTCACTACACACACTACTGTAACAGTCACTACACACACTACAGTAACAGTCACTACACACACTACAGTAACAGTCACTACACACACTACTGTAACAGTCACTACACACACTACTGTAACAGTCACTACACACACTACTGTAACAGTCACTACACACACTACAGTAACAGTCACTACACACACTACTGTAACAGTCACTACACACACTACAGTAACAGTCACTACACACACTACAGTAACAGTCACTACACACACTACAGTAACAGTCACTACACACTACAGTAACAGTCACTACGGACACTACAGTAACAGTCACTACACACACTACTGTAACAGTCACTACACACACTACAGTAACAGTCACTACACACTACTGTAACAGTCACTACACACACTACTGTAACAGTCACTACACACTACAGTACCAGTCACTACACACACTACAGTAACAGTCACTACACACACTACAGTAACAGTCACTACACACACTACTGTAACAGTCACTACACACACTACTGTAACAGTCACTACACACACTACTGTAACAGTCACTACACACACTACTGTAACAGTCACTACACACACTACAGTAACAGTCACTACACACACTACTGTAACAGTCACTACACACACTACTGTAACAGTCACTACACACACTACTGTAACAGTCACTACACACACTACTGTAACAGTCACTACACACACTACTGTAACAGTCACTACACACACTACTGTAACAGTCACTACACACACTAAAGTAACAGTCACTACACACACTACTGTAACAGTCACTACACACACTACTGTAACAGTCACTACACACACTACTGTAACAGTCACTACACACACTACTGTAACAGTCACTACACACACTACTGTAACAGTCACTACACACACTAAAGTAACAGTCACTACACACACTACTGTAACAGTCACTACACACACTACAGTAACAGTCACTACACACACTACAGTAACAGTCACTACACACACTACTGTAACAGTCACTACACACTACAGTAACAGTCACTACACACACTACTGTAACAGTCACTACACACTACAGTAACAGTCACTACACACACTACTGTAACAGTCACTACACACACTACTGTAACAGTCACTACACACACTACAGTAACAGTCACTACACACACTACTGTAACAGTCACTACACACTACTGTAACAGTCACTACACACTACTGTAACAGTCACTACACACACTACAGTAACAGTCACTACACACACTACAGTAACAGTCACTACACACACTACAGTAACAGTCACTACACACACTACTGTAACAGTCACTACACACACTACTGTAACAGTCACTACACACACTACTGTAACAGTCACTACACACACTACAGTAACAGTCACTACACACACTACAGTAACAGTCACTACACACACTACTGTAACAGTCACTACACACACTACTGTAACAGTCACTACACACACTACTGTAACAGTCACTACACACACTACAGTAACAGTCACTACACACACTACTGTAACAGTCACTACACACACTACTGTAACAGTCACTACACACACTACTGTAACAGTCACTACACACACTACTGTAACAGTCACTACACACACTACTGTAACAGTCACTACACACACTACTGTAACAGTCACTACACACACTACTGTAACAGTCACTACACACACTACTGTAACAGTCACTACACACACTACTGTAACAGTCACTACACACACTACAGTAACAGTCACTACACACACTACAGTAACAGTCACTACACACACTACTGTAACAGTCACTACACACACTACTGTAACAGTCACTACACACACTACTGTAACAGTCACTACACACACTACTGTAACAGTCACTACACACACTACTGTAACAGTCACTACACACACTACTGTAACAGTCACTACACACACTACTGTAACAGTCACTACACACACTACAGTAACAGTCACTACACACACTACTGTAACAGTCACTACACACACTACTGTAACAGTCACTACACACACTACTGTAACAGTCACTACACACACTACTGTAACAGTCACTACACACACTACTGTAACAGTCACTACACACACTACTGTAACAGTCACTACACACACTACTGTAACAGTCACTACACACACTACTAACAGTCACTAACAGTAACAGTCACTACACACACTACTGTAACAGTCACTACACACACTACTGTAACAGTCACTACACACACTACTGTAACAGTCACTACACACACTACTGTAACAGTCACTACACACACTACTGTAACAGTCACTACACACACTACAGTAACAGTCACTACACACACTACTGTAACAGTCACTACACACACTACAGTAACAGTCACTACACACACTACTGTAACAGTCACTACACACACTACTGTAACAGTCACTACACACACTACTGTAACAGTCACTACACACACTACTGTAACAGTCACTACACACACTACTGTAACAGTCACTACACACACTACTGTAACAGTCACTACACACACTACTGTAACACACTCACTACTGTAACACACACTACTGTAACAGTCACTACACACACTACTGTAACAGTCACTACACACACTACTGTAACAGTCACTACACACACTACTGTAACAGTCACTACACACACTACTGTAACAGTCACTACACACACTACTGTAACAGTCACTACACACACTACTGTAACAGTCACTACACACACTACTGTAACAGTCACTACACACACTACTGTAACAGTCACTACACACACTACTGTAACAGTCACTACACACACTACTGTAACAGTCACTACACACACTACTGTAACAGTCACTACACACACTACTGTAACAGTCACTACACACACTACTGTAACAGTCACTACACACACTACAGTAACAGTCACAGTACTACACACACTACTGTAACAGTCACTACACACACTACTGTAACAGTCACTACACACACTACAGTAACAGTCACTACACACACTACTGTAACAGTCACTACACACACTACTGTAACAGTCACTACACACTACTGTAACAGTCACTACACACACTACTGTAACAGTCACTACACACACTACTGTAACAGTCACTACACACACTACTGTAACAGTCACTACACACACTACTGTAACAGTCACTACACACACTACTGTAACAGTCACTACACACACTACTGTAACAGTCACTACACACACTACTGTAACAGTCACTACACACACTACTGTAACAGTCACTACACACACTACTGTAACAGTCACTACACACACTACTGTAACAGTCACTACACACACTACTGTAACAGTCACTACACACACTACTGTAACAGTCACTACACACACTACTGTAACAGTCACTACACACACTACTGTAACAGTCACTACACACACTACTGTAACAGTCACTACACACACTACTGTAACAGTCACTACACACACTACTGTAACAGTCACTACACACACTACAGTAACAGTCACTACACACACTACTGTAACAGTCACTACACACACTACTGTAACAGTCACTACACACACTACAGTAACAGTCACTACACACACTACTGTAACAGTCACTACACACACTACTGTAACAGTCACTACACACACTACTGTAACAGTCACTACACACACTACTGTAACAGTCACTACACACACTACTGTAACAGTCACTACACACACTACTGTAACAGTCACTACACACACTACTGTAACAGTCACTACACACACTACTGTAACAGTCACTACACACACTACTGTAACAGTCACTACACACACTACTGTAACAGTCACTACACACACTACTGTAACAGTCACTACACACACTACTGTAACAGTCACTACACACACTACACTAACAGTCACTACACACACTACTGTAACAGTCACTACACACACTACTGTAACAGTCACTACACACACTACTGTAACAGTCACTACACACACTACTGTAACAGTCACTACACACACTACTGTAACAGTCACTACACACACTACTGTACTGTAACAGTAACAGTCACTACACACACTACTGTAACAGTCACTACACACACTACTGTAACAGTCACTACACACACTACTGTAACAGTCACTACACACACTACTGTAACAGTCACTACACACACTACTGTAACAGTCACTACACACACTACTGTAACAGTCACTACACACACTACTGTAACAGTCACTACACACACTACTGTAACAGTCACTACACACACTACTGTAACAGTCACTACACACACTACTGTAACAGTCACTACACACACTACTGTAACAGTCACTACACACACTACTGTAACAGTCACTACACACACTACTGTAACAGTCACTACACACACTACAGTAACAGTCACTACACACACTACTGTAACAGTCACTACACACACTACTGTAACAGTCACTACACACACTACAGTAACAGTCACTACACACACTACTGTAACAGTCACTACACACACTACTGTAACAGTCACTACACACACTACTGTAACAGTCACTACACACACTACTGTAACAGTCACTACACACACTACTGTAACAGTCACTACACACACTACTGTAACAGTCACTACACACACTACTGTAACAGTCACTACACACACTACTGTAACAGTCACTACACACACTACTGTAACAGTCACTACACACACTACTGTAACAGTCACTACACACACTACTGTAACAGTCACTACACACACTACTGTAACAGTCACTACACACACTACTGTAACAGTCACTACACACACTACTGTAACAGTCACTACACACACTACTGTAACAGTCACTACACACACTACTGTAACAGTCACTACACACACTACTGTAACAGTCACTACACACACTACTGTAACAGTCACTACACACACTACTGTAACAGTCACTACACACACTACTGTAACAGTCACTACACACACTACTGTAACAGTCACTACACACACTACTGTAACAGTCACTACACACACTACTGTAACAGTCACTACACACACTACTGTAACAGTCACTACACACACTACTGTAACAGTCACTACACACACTACTGTAACAGTCACTACACACACTACTGTAACAGTCACTACACACACTACTGTAACAGTCACTACACACACTACTGTAACAGTCACTACACACACTACTGTAACAGTCACTACACACACTACTGTAACAGTCACTACACACACTACTGTAACAGTCACTACACACACTACTGTAACAGTCACTACACACACTACTGTAACAGTCACTACACACACTACTGTAACAGTCACTACACACACTACTGTAACAGTCACACACACTACTGTAACAGTCACTACACACACTACTGTAACAGTCACTACACACACTACTGTAACAGTCACTACACACACTACTGTAACAGTCACTACACACACTACTGTAACAGTCACTACACACACTACTGTAACAGTCACTACACACACTACTGTAACAGTCACTACACACACTACAGTAACAGTCACTACACACACTACTGTAACAGTCACTACACACACTACTGTAACAGTCACTACACACACTACAGTAACAGTCACTACTGTAACAGTCACTACACACACTACAGTAACAGTCACTACACACTACTACAGTAACACACTACAGTAACAGTCACTACACACACTACTGTAACAGTCACTACACACACTACAGTAACAGTCACTACACACACTACAGTAACAGTCACTACACACACTACAGTAACAGTCACTACACACACTACTGTAACAGTCACTACACACACACAGTAACAGTACAGTAACACACTACACACACTACTGTAACAGTCACTACACACACTACTGTAACAGTCACTACACACTACTGTAACAGTCACTACACACACTACTGTAACAGTCACTACACACACACACTACAGTAACAGTCACTACACACTACTAACAGTCACTACACACACTACAGTACAGTCACTACACACACTACTGTAACAGTCACTACACACACTACTGTAACAGTCACTACACACACTACTGTAACAGTCACTACACACACTACAGTAACAGTCACTACACACACTACTGTAACAGTCACTACACACACTACTGTAACAGTCACTACACACACTACTGTAACAGTCACTACACACACTACTGCAACAGTCACTACACACACTACTGTAACAGTCACTACACACACTACTGTAACAGTCACTAAACACACTAAAGTAACAGTCACTACACAAACTACTGTAACAGTCACTACACACAGTAATGTAAGTCACTACACATACTACTGCAACAGTCACTACACACTACTGTAACAGTCACTACACACACTACTGTAACAGTCACTACACACACTAAAGTAACAGTCACTACACACACTACTGTAACAGTCACTACACACACTACAGTAACAGTCACTACACATACTACAGTAACAGTCACTACACACACTAATGTAACAGTCACTACACACTACAGTAACAGTCACAACACATACTACTGTAACAGTCACTACACACTACAGTAACAGTCACTACACACACTACAGTAACAGTCACTACACACACTACTGTAACAGTCACTACACACTACAGTAACAGTCACAACACATACTACTGTAACAGTCACTACACACTACTGTAACAGTCACTACACACTACAATAACAGTTACTACACACTACAGTAACAGTCACTACACACACTTCAGTAACAGTCACTACACACACTACAGTAACAGTCACTACACACACTACTGTAACAGTCACTACACACAGTACTGTAACAGTCACTACACAGTACTGTAACAGTCATACACACACTACAGTAACAGTCACTACACACACTACAGTAACAGTCACTACACACACTACTGAAACATTCACTACACACACTACTGTAACAGTCACTACACACACTACTGTAACGGTCATTACAGACACTACAGTAACAGACACTACACACAGTACTATAACAGTCACTACACACTACAGTAACAGTCACTACACATACTACTGTAACAGTCACTACACACACTACAGTAACAGTCACTACACACACTACTGTAACAGTCACTACACACACTACTGTAACAGTCACTACACACACTACAGTAACAGTCACTGCACACACTACTGTAACAGTCATTACACACACTACTGTAACAGTCACTACACACACTACTGTAACAGTCACTACACACACTACTGTAACAGTCACTACACACACTACAGTAACAGTCACTGCACACACTACTGTAACAGTCATTACACACACTACTGTAACAGTCACTAGACTCACTACTGTAACAGTCACTAGACACACTACTGTAACAGTCACTACACACACTACTGTAACAGTCACTACACACACTACAGTAACAGTCACTACACACACTACTGTAACAGTCACTACACACACTACTGTAACAGTCACTACACACACTACTGAAACAGTCACTACACACACTACTGTAACAGTCACTACACAGTACTGTAACAGTCACTACACACACTACAGTAACAGTCACTATACACGTTACTGTAACAGTCGCTACACACACTACAGTAACAGTTACTATACACACTACAGTCACAGTCACTACACTGTACAGTAACAGTCACTACACACGCTACACTAACAGTCACTACACACACTACAGTAACAGTCACTACACACTACAGTAACAGTCACTACGGACACTACAGTAACAGTCACTACACACACTACAGTAACAGTCACTACACACTACAGTAACAGTCACTACACACACTACTGAAACAGTCACTACACACACTACTGTAACAGTCACTATACACACTACTGTAACAGTCACTACACACACTACTGTAACAGTCACTACACACACTACAGTAACAGTCACTACACAAACTACTGTAACAGTTACTACACACAGTAATGTAAGTCACTACACATACTACTGCAACAGTCACTACACACTACTGTAACAGTCACTACACACACTACTGTAACAGTCACTACACACACTAAAGTAACAGTCACTACACACACTACTGTAACAGTCACTACACACACTACAGTAACAGTCACTACACATACTACAGTAACAGTCACTACACACACTACTGTAACAGTCACTACACACTACAGTAACAGTCACAACACATACTACTGTAACAGTCACTACTGTTATAAATATATGTGTGTTGCTTCTATGGGGAACTTGGTATTATTAAGGGGTAAGGGTAGTTTGGAGACAGAGTATCAAATATGGGAGAGCTAAAAGGCCCGGCCCCCAAAATAAACTATCCACAGTAGTAATAACTTGTTACTAGACCATATATGTTAGTCTAAGGGTTGATCAATGCGCTCCCACACAGGAAGAAGGGATACTCTGTAATTCATGTAC
Source organism: Procambarus clarkii (assembly GCF_020424385.1). Classification (NCBI taxonomy): domain Eukaryota; kingdom Metazoa; phylum Arthropoda; class Malacostraca; order Decapoda; family Cambaridae; genus Procambarus; species Procambarus clarkii. The sequence goes on from NW_025557374.1 coordinate 9,177, forward strand.
TTATTTATTAACCCCTTAACAACCCCCCATATACACACACCAATAACAATAATAATAATAACTTTACCACACTATCTTACGTTAAAAGCCTTGGTCCACGTAGGCAGGATACAAGGTTTACACTAAGAACAAGCTAGGGTAAAGTACTACTGGATAAGCACTGAAGCTGGATGCAGCTTAGGGTAGGGAAACCATGTGGGACCCTAATACAAAACACAACACTTAGGGGTACGCAAAACACTGGCAAATACTACCCCCAGGTCTCACCAATATTTACTACCAGAGTAGGCACACTTAACACCATATAATACTTAACTTAAGGGTACAGGAACTTAGGGAAAGGGAAATAAGTAAGAGGAGAAGGGAGGAGATTAGGGGTGCAGCCATAGAGTAGGTCTCGTCCGCACGAACGCCAGCCAGAGAAGAGAGAGCTCCTAGCGACCAGCTAGCCTCCCTCATGTCGTGGTGCCGGAAGGAGCCTAATTGATCGTGTAGCTAAGCACATTAAAGATCTTCCCCTATGCAACGTATTGTTACTTTATGAATGATTAGATAGTATTAGTAAGCAAAGTTGGTGCCTATGTTATTATTTAATAATCAACCCCCAGCTCAGTCTTTAAATGCTCTTTGAGAAACAATAATAGTCTTACGTCTGGCAGGGAAGATACAAACAATTGCCGTTCGAGATGCACTCAACTGTACTACCAGAAAGTTTAATAGCTCAAGTTTTGACCTCTGGTTTCCACTGGAGAACCCAGGGTCGTAACACTCACAGTAACAGTCACTACACACACTACAGTAACAGTCACTACACACACTACTGTAACAGTCACTACACACACTACTGTAACAGTCCCTACACACACTAAAGTAACTGTCACTACAGACACTACTGTAACAGTCACTACACACACTACAGTAACAGTCAAAACACATACTACAGTAACAGTCACTACACACACTACTGTAACAGTCACTACACACTACAGTAACAGTCACAACACATACTACTGTAACTGTCACTACACACTATAGTAACAGTCACTACACACTACAATAACAGTCACTACACACACTACAGTAACAGTCACTACACACACTACAGAAACTGTCACTACACACACTACAGAAACAGTCACTACACACACTACTGAAACAGTCACTACACACACTACTGTAACAGTCACTACACACACTACTGTAACGGTCACTAAACACACTACAGTAACAGTCACTACACACACTACTATAACAGTCACTACACACTACAGTAACAGTCACTACACACACTACTGTAACAGTCACTACACACACGACAGTAACAGTCACTTCACACACTACTGTAACAGTCACTACACAGTACTGTAACAGTCACTAAACACACTACTGTAACAGTCACTACACACACTACAGTAACAGTCACTACACACTCTACTGTAACAGTCACTACACACACTACTATAACAGTCACTACACACACTACAGTAACAGTCACTACACACACCACTGTAACAGTCAATACACACAGTACTGTAACAGTCACTAAACACACTACTGTAACAGTCACTACACACACTACTGTAACAGTCACTACACACTACAGTAACAGTCACTACACACACTACTGTAACAGTCACTACACACACTACTGTAACAGTAACTACACACACTACTGTAACAGTCACTACACACACTACTGTAACAGTCACTACGCACACTACAGTAACAATCACTACACACACTACTGTAACAGTCACTACACACACTACTGTAACAGTCACTACACACACTACTGTAACAGTCACTACACACACTATAGTAACAGTCACTACACACACTACTGTAACAGTCACTACACACACTACTGTAACAGTCACTACACACACTACTGTAACAGTCACTACACACACAACTGGAACAGTCACTACACACACTACTGCAACAGTCATTACACACACTACAGTAACGGTCACTACACACACTACAGTAACAGTCACTACACACACTACTGTAACAGTCACTACACACACTACTGTAACAGTCACTACACACACTACAGTAACAGTCACTACACACACTACTGTAACAGTCACTACACACACTACTGTAACAGTCACTACACACACTACAGTAACAGTCACTACACACACTACAGTAACAGTCACTACACACTAACAGTCACTACACACACTACTGTAACAGTCACTACACACACTACTGTAACAGTCACTACACACACTACTGTAACAGTCACTACACACACTAATGTAACAGTCACTACACACACTACTGTAACAGTCACTACACACTAACAGTCACACTACTGTAACAGTCACTACACACACTACTGTAACAGTCACTACACACACTACTGTAACACTACACACTACTGTAACAGTCACTACACACACTACTGTAACAGTCACTACACACACTACTGTAACAGTCACTACACACACTACTGTAACAGTCACTACACACACTACTGTAACAGTCACTACACACACTACAGTAACAGTCACTACACACACTACTGTAACAGTCACTACACACTACAGTAACAGTCACTACACACACTACTGTAACAGTCACTACACACACAGTAACAGTCACTACACACTATAGTAACAGTCACTAACAGTAACAGTACACACTACAGTAACAGTCACTACACACACTACAGTAACAGTCACTACACACACTACTGTAACAGTCACTACACACAGTACTGTAACAGTCACTACACAGTACTGTAACAGTCACTACACACACTACAGTAACAGTCACTACACACACTACAGTAACAGTCACTACACACACTACTGAAACAGTCACTACACACACTACTGTAACAGTCACTACACACACTACTGTAACGGTCACTAAACACACTACAGTAACAGTCACTACACACACTACTGTAACAGTCACTACACACTACAGTAACAGTCACTACACACACTACTGTAACAGTCACTACACACACGACAGCAACAGTCACTTCACACACTACTGTAAGTCACTACACAGTACTGTAACAGTCACTAAACACACTACAGTAACAGTCACTACACACACTACAGTAACAGTCACTACACACACTACTGTAACAGTCACTACACACACTACAGTAACAGTCACTAAACACACTACTGTAACAGTCACTACACACACTACTGTAACAGTCACTACACACTACAGTAACAGTCACTACACACACTACTGTAACAGTCACTACACACACTACAGTAACAGTCACTACACACACTACTGTAACAGTCACTACACACACTACTGTAACAGTCACTACACACACTACAGTAACAGTCACAACACACACTACTGTAACAGTCACTACACACACTACTGTAACAGTCACTACACACACTACTGTAACAGTCACTACACACACTACTGTAACAGTCACTACACACACTACAGTAACAGTCACTACACACACTACTGTAACAGTCACTACACACACTACTGTAACAGTCACTACACACACTACTGTAACAGTCACTACACACACTACTGTAACAGTCACTACACACACTACAGTAACAGTCACTACACACACTACAGTAACAGTCACTACACACACTACTGTAACAGTCACTACACACACTACAGTAACAGTCACTACACACACTAGTGTAACAGTCACTACACACACTACTGTAACAGTCACTACACACACTACTGTAACAGTCACTACACACACTACTGTAACAGTCACTACACACACTACTGTAACAGTCACTACACACACTACTGTAACAGTCACTACACACACTACTGTAACAGTCACTACACACTACAGTAACAGTCACTACACACACTACTGTAACAGTCACTACACACACTACTGTAACAGTCACTACACACACTACAGTAACAGTCACTACACACACTACAGTAACAGTCACTACACACTACTGTAACAGTCACTACACACACTACTGTAACAGTCACTACACACACTACAGTAACAGTGACTACACACACTACTGTAACAGTCACTACACACACTACTGTAACAGTCACTACACACACTACTGTAACAGTCACTACACACACTACTGTAACAGTCACTACACACACTACTGTAACAGTCACTACACACACTACTGTAACAGTCACTACACACACTACTGTAACAGTCACTACACACACTACTGTAACAGTCACTACACACACTAAAGTAACAGTCACTACACACACTACTGTAACAGTCACTACACACACTACTGTAACAGTCACTACACACACTACTGTAACAGTCACTACACACTACTGTAACAGTCACTACACACACTACTGTAACAGTCACTACACACACTACAGTAACAGTCACTACACACTACACACTACAGTAACAGTCACTACACACACTACTGTAACAGTCACTACACACACTACTGTAACAGTCACTACACACACTACTGTAACAGTCACTACACACACTACTGTAACAGTCACTACACACACTAGTAACAGTCACTACACACACTACAGTAACAGTCACTACACACACTACAGTAACAGTCACTACACACACTACTGTAACAGTCACTACACACACTACTGTAACAGTCACTACACACACTACTGTAACAGTCACTACACACACTACAGTAACAGTCACTACACACACTACAGTAACAGTCACTACACACACTACAGTAACAGTCACTACACACACTACTGTAACAGTCACTACACACACTACTGTAACAGTCACTACACACACTACTGTAACAGTCACTACACACACTACAGTAACAGTCACTACACACACTACAGTAACAGTCACTACACACACTACTGTAACAGTCACTACACACACTACTGTAACAGTCACTACACACACTACAGTAACAGTCACTACACACACTACTGTAACAGTCACTACACACACTACAGTAACAGTCACTACACACACTACAGTAACAGTCACTACACACACTACTGTAACAGTCACTACACACACTACAGTAACAGTCACTACACACACTACTGTAACAGTCACTACACACACTACAGTAACAGTCACTACACACACTACTGTAACAGTCACTACACACACTACTGTAACAGTCACTACACACACTACTGTAACAGTCACTACACACACTACAGTAACAGTCACTACACACACTACTGTAACAGTCACTACACACACTACTGTAACAGTCACTACACACACTACAGTAACAGTCACTACACACACTACAGTAACAGTCACTACACACACTACTGTAACAGTCACTACACACACTACAGTAACAGTCACTACACACACTACAGTAACAGTCACTACACACACTACTGTAACAGTCACTACACACACTACTGTAACAGTCACTACACACACTACTGTAACAGTCACTACACACACTACAGTAACAGTCACTACACACACTACTGTAACAGTCACTACACACACTACTGTAACAGTCACTACACACACTACTGTAACAGTCACTACACACACTACAGTAACAGTCACTACACACACTACTGTAACAGTCACTACACACACTACAGTAACAGTCACTACACACACTACTGTAACAGTCACTACACACACTACTGTAACAGTCACTACACACACTACTGTAACAGTCACTACACACACTACAGTAACAGTCACTACACACACTACTGTAACAGTCACTACACACACTACTGTAACAGTCACTACACACACTACAGTAACAGTCACTACACACACTACTGTAACAGTCACTACACACACTACAGTAACAGTCACTACACACACTACAGTAACAGTCACTACACACTACTGTAACAGTCACTACACACACTACTGTAACAGTCACTACACACACTACTGTAACAGTCACTACACACACTACAGTAACAGTCACTACACACACTACTGTAACAGTCACTACACACACTACTGTAACAGTCACTACACACACTACTGTAACAGTCACTACACACACTACAGTAACAGTCACTACACACACTACTGTAACAGTCACTACACACACTACAGTAACAGTCACTACACACACTACTGTAACAGTCACTACACACACTACTGTAACAGTCACTACACACACTACAGTAACAGTCACTACACACACTACTGTAACAGTCACTACACACACTACAGTAACAGTCACTACACACACTACTGTAACAGTCACTACACACACTACTGTAACAGTCACTACACACACTACTGTAACAGTCACTACACACACTACAGTAACAGTCACTACACACACTACTGTAACAGTCACTACACACACTACAGTAACAGTCACTACACACACTACTGTAACAGTCACTACACACACTACTGTAACAGTCACTACACACACTACTGTAACAGTCACTACACACACTACTGTAACAGTCACTACACACACTACAGTAACAGTCACTACACACACTACTGTAACAGTCACTACACACACTACTGTAACAGTCACTACACACACTACTGTAACAGTCACTACACACTACAGTAACAGTCACTACACACACTACTGTAACAGTCACTACACACACTACAGTAACAGTCACTACACACACTACTGTAACAGTCACTACACACACTACTGTAACAGTCACTACACACACTACTGTAACAGTCACTACACACACTACTGTAACAGTCACTACACACACTACTGTAACAGTCACTACACACACTACTGTAACAGTCACTACACACACTACTGTAACAGTCACTACACACACTACTGTAACAGTCACTACACACACTACTGTAACAGTCACTACACACACTACTGTAACAGTCACTACACACACTACTGTAACAGTCACTACACACACTACTGTAACAGTCACTACACACACTACTGTAACAGTCACTACACACACTACAGTAACAGTCACTACACACACTACTGTAACAGTCACTACACACACTACAGTAACAGTCACTACACACACTACAGTAACAGTCACTACACACACTACTGTAACAGTCACTACACACACTACTGTAACAGTCACTACACACACTACTGTAACAGTCACTACACACACTACTGTAACAGTCACTACACACACTACTGTAACAGTCACTACACACACTACTGTAACAGTCACTACACACACTACTGTAACAGTCACTACACACACTACTGTAACAGTCACTACACACACTACTGTAACAGTCACTACACACACTACTGTAACAGTCACTACACACACTACTGTAACAGTCACTACACACACTACTGTAACAGTCACTACACACACTACTGTAACAGTCACTACACACACTACTGTAACAGTCACACACACTACTGTAACAGTAACAGTCACTACACACACTACTGTAACAGTCACTACACACACAAGTAACAGTCACTACACACACTACTGTAACAGTCACTACACACACTACAGTAACAGTCACTACACACACTACTGTAACAGTCACTACACACACTACAGTAACAGTCACTACACACTACAGTAACAGTCACTACACACTACAGTAACAGTCACTACACACACTACAGTAACAGTCACTACACACACTACTGTAACAGTCACTACACAGTACTGCAACAGTCACTACACACACTACAGTAACAGTCACTACACACACTACAGTAACAGTCACTACACACACTACTGTAACAGTCACTACACACACTACTGTAACAGTCACTACACACACTACAGTAACAGTCACTACACACACTACTGTAACAGTCACTACACACACTACTGTAACAGTCACTACACACACTACTGTAACAGTCACTACACACACTACTGTAACAGTCACTACACAGTACTGTAACAGTCACTACACACACTACAGTAACAGTCACTATACACGTTACTGTAACAGTCACTACACACACTACAGTAACAGTCACTACACACACTACAGTAACAGTCACTACACACACTACTGTAACAGTCACTACACACACTACAGTAACAGTCACTACACACACTACTGTAACAGTCAGTACACACACTACTCTAACAGTCACTACACACACTAAAGTAACAGTCCCTACGCAAACTACTGTAACAATTACTACACACACAGTAATGTAAAAATCACTACACATACTACTGCAACAGTCACTACACACTACTGTAACAGTCACTACACACACTACTGTAACAGTCACTACACACACTAAAGTAACAGTCACTACACACACTACTGTAACAGTCACTACACACACTACAGTAACAGTCACAACACATACTACTGTAACAGTCACTACACACTACTGTAACAGTAACTACACACTACAATAACAGTCACTACACACTACAGTGACAGTCACTACACACACTACAGTAACAGTCACTACACACACTACAGTAACAATCACTACACACACTACAGTAACAGTCACTACACACACTACTGTAACAGTCACTACACACGGTACTGTAACAGTCTCTACACAGTACTGTAACAGTCACTACACACACTACAGTAACAGTCACTACACACACTACAGTAACAGTCACTACACACACTACTGAAACAGTCACTACACACACTACTGTAACAGTCACTACACACACTACTGTAACGGTCACTACACACACTACAGTAACAGTCACTACACACACTACTGTAACAGTCACTACACACTACAGTAACAGTCACTACACACACTACTGTAACAGTCACTGTTGGATATTTCCAACATCGAATACAGCATTGTTGTATTCTCATTACTTATTATTAACCATACTAAATATTGTAGTAAGTAAAATTAACAACTCGTAGAATTCTCCTGTACTAATAATTCATCTGTGCATTAGGCAAGAATTCTCACGTCACCTGACGCCAGTATTGCGTCTGATTTCTTTACAGTAAAACACATTATATTCAATTTGTGTGAGAATTAAATACGATTCCCCATAATTAAAGCATTCTGTATGACAACTGATTGCAGACGAATTGTTCTCTAACTAAATGCTGAATAGAGCGTTAGAATCATAGCGTCTGCCTCGCGGTAGTGTTAACGTCATCAATGAATGCCATGGGGAGACATTAATTCCTCTCCCTTATATATTTACTATTCTTAAATAGGTAAATAATAATATTTCGTTCCTCTAAATAATAAACCCTTCCAGTCTTTAGAGTTTCAAGCGCGAATGCGAGAAATATTAATGTTCATGCCAATAATTTGTGTTATGAACGTCGACTCGGCGTGGGTAGGGGGACGCCATCCTCAGTCGGTGCGTGGACACGTGTAGAGCTGAAAGGAAGCAAACTTGCGCTCACCGTACTCATAAGAATACGCCATTGTCCAGCAAATAGGACAAGTGTGTCCATCCACAGATGAAAGCCGCCACTGTAAGGCGTGAACGACCTTGCAGATAATATCTTCAACTAGTGCTGGTGTTAAATAAGGGACCCCTAGACTTGGTTCCTGACGACACGTGATCAGCCAGCTTGAAACGCATCAATCCAGGATAGGTTCACCGGAGCCTGGGATGCGAAATTACGGCAATCTTAATACTTATACAGTGCCCACAGCTAAGTACCTTTTATTTGATGCATCATTTACAGGTTTAATAATAGCGGGGTGATTGCGCGTCACGCGGCGAGATAACACCTAATAACAGGTGATTAGAATTCCATCTGTAGATATCAATAATCTTGAATATGAATTGAGTAGGTAAATCAATTGCTACTGGTAGTTATTTATCTTGCAGCTCGAGAGACGAATTCCTCATGCTGTCTTCTCCATGTTAACCGTGCCATTCGTCAGTGTACCAGACTTGGAGATTAAGAGGACTTCCAGGGTTATCTAAAGGAACCTACTACAAGCTAAGACTTATTTCTTTTTTCTATATTCTAGCAATTTGATACATTCAGAATGTTCAACATAATGTGTGATTTACTGTAACTCATTACTATGCTCATATTCATGTTCTTCTTTGTATGAATAATATTATATTCAGCATTATTTATAGGATTAGATTATTATTAATTGAATTAGTGAACGAACCACACTGATTCCTGGACGTACTGACCTCCAGTAATAACCCCCCAATGTAGGTGTTTGAGGTTTGTTTCTTTAATAATACAGCCCATTAATTATTCTTATGATCATACTTTCTAGTCATATCCATAGTCACTGGTTTTCTCTAGAATTTTATCTAATGATCTGAAATTCTCAGTTTCCCTCTTTCCTTTAAAAGCGGGTGGTCCTTCGTAATTTAATTTACTATTTTTAATTATTAATTAATCAGAATCAAGCCCAAATATCCCACAGTCACTACACACACTACAGTAACAGTCAATACAGGCACTACTGTAACAGTCACTACACACACTACTGTAACAGTCACTACACACACTACAGTAACAGTCACTACACACACTACTGTAACAGTCATTACACACACTACTGTAACAGTCACTAGACACACTACTGTAACAGTCACTACACACACTACTGTAACAGTCACTACACACACTACCGTAACAGTCACTACACACACTACTGTAACAGTCACTACACACACTACTGTAACAGTCACTACACAGTACTGTAACAGTCACTAAACACACTACTGTAACGGACACTACACACACTACAGTAACAGTCACTACACACACTACTGTAACAGTCACTACACACTACAGTAACAGTCACTACACACACTACTGTAACAGTCACTACACACACTACAGTAACGGTCACTACACACACTACTGTAACAGTCACTACACACACTACTCTAACAGTCACTACACACACTACAGTAACAGTCACTACACACACTACTGTAACAGTCACTACACACACTACTGTAACAGTTACTACACACAGTAATGTAAGTCACTACACATACTACTGCAACAGTCACTACACACTACTGTAACAGTCACTACACACACTACTGTAACAGTCACTACACACACTAAAGTAACAGTCACTACACACACTACTGTAACAGTCACTACACACACTACAGTAACAGTCACTACACATACTACAGTAACAGTCACTACACACACTACTGTAACAGTCACTACACACTACAGTAACAGTCACAACACATACTACTGTAACAGTCACTACACACTACTGTAACAGTCACTACACACTACAATAACAGTCACTACACACTACAGTAACAGTCACTACACACACTACAGTAACAGTCACTACACACACTACTGTAACAGTCACTACACACAGTACTGTAACAGTCACTACACAGTACTGTAACAGTCACTACACACACTACAGTAACAGTCACTACTGTTGGAAATTTCCAACACCGAATACAACACTGTTGTCTTTTCATTAATTATTACTAATTCTACTAATCATTGTAGTAAGTAAAATTAACACAACGTAGAATTCACATGTACTAATAATTTCATCTGTGCAATAGGCTAGAATTCTCACGTCACCCGACGCCAGTATTGCGTCAGATTTCATTGTAATAAACACATTATATCCAATGTGCTTGAGAATTGAATTCGATTCTCTATAACAAAGGTGTTCTGTGTGATAATTAATTACAGATAAATTGACCTCCAACTAAAGCCGAATAGAGCGTTAGAGTCATAGCAGTTATCTAGTAATAAAAATTAACGTCACAAGTGAATGCCATGGAGAGACATTAATTCTTCTCCATTATATGTTTACTCTCACTGAACTGGCAAATAATAATATTTCACTCTTCTAAATAATAAACCCGTCCTGACTCGAGCATTTCAAGCACAACCGCGAGAAATACTAATATTCATGATAATAACTTGTCTAATGAATGCGAGACGCGGAGCGGGGAAGGAGAGCAAGCCAGTGCACGTGTTGAGACGCTCCCGAGCGGACCTGTTCAAGTAGTGCACGTGTTGAGATGCTCCCGAGCGGACCTGTTCACGTAGTTCTCACGAGGAGACGCCATTACCCAACCATCAGGGTAAACGCTATCCATTCTCCCGAAGAAAGTCGCCACTGTGAGGCGTGAAAAGCCTTGCAGATAATATCTTCACCTGGTGTCAGTGTCATATAAGGAACCTATCAAATCTGGTTCTTTGTGATTCCTCGTGACCGGCCAGGGAAGCACGTCATTATCCAGGATAGGTGAAGCCAGAGCCTGGGACGCGAATTTCGGCAAACTTAAAACTTACACAGTGCCCATATTAGCTAAGTATCTTATCCTTATTTGATGCATCTGATAGGGTGTAGAATTGTAGCTGGGTGATTTGTCGTGACGACGTATACCAACACCAAATCACAGGTCATTATCCCTTATCTACTAATAATATTAATTTGTTGGACATAGAAATCCAGTAGTTTAATTAGTTGCTACTGTAAATATTTGTTTTGCAGCATGTGAGAAGAATTCTCCTAGCTGCCCTCTCCCATGTTAATCCATCCCACTCGTCATCCAGCCGAGCCCAGGAGAATCAGAGGATGCGTCATGACTTACTTTAAGGAATCGTCATTAAGCTAAGATTCCTTTGTATTCCTTTAATTTATTATCTGGAATTATTTACATGCAGAACTCTGTTCTTGGATTGACATGTGTTTATTATGATTATCATTATTATATTCATAATCTATGTTCCCATTAATGATAATGACATTGATTTCACAATTAATCATAGGATTAGATTATTATATCTTGGATTAGTGAACGAACCACACTAGTTCCTGGACGTACTGAGTTCCAGTAATAACCCCCCAATGTAGGTGTTTGAGGTTTGATTCATTTAATTATACAGCCCATTAATTATTTCTATGATCATATTCTCTAGTATTTTATCCATAGTTTCTGGTTCATCTAGGAATTAACAAATGATCATAATTTCTCAGTTTCCCTCTTTACTATAAAAGCGGGTGGTCCTTCGTAATTTAATTTACTACATTAATATTTAAATAATTAGATTCAAGCCCCAAATGTCCCACATTATGGTCCTTATCGAACAGGATAGGCATTAAATTTACAATTACAAATATTAATCATTAATAACTAATCCTTGTATGACATAAGCTAGACTAACTATTTAATTAATTGTGTCAACTAACAGTGTAACACATCAGTTAGCCTAGATCACACTAACATATTGCTACTTTCACCTCATGTATAATGTAGCTTTAGTGGGTCATAGCCAATTACCCACAACACTTAGACCTATACCTCACACAGAGGTGAGAATTTTAGGTCACCAGGAGCAACAGCTCATAACTTTTATAACAACCCCACACTAACACCTGCGTTAGAGTGGCCTCACCATCTAACCATTATATACTTAGGTGGTAATGACATCCATCCCACTCGTCATCCAGCTGAGGTGATCAAACACCTCAAAGCCATAATTTCTTCTTTCAAGCTCATCAGTAAATCGGTAGTATTCACATTAGTGGAACCTCGCCAACCAAGTCAAGATAATCGTTGGGGAGTAACCCCAGAATACTACCAGAGAGCTACTAAGTACATAAATTTCAGGCTGAAAAAACGAGTGAGATTGGATGCCACATATATCCAATTTACAGCCAGACCTTATAGACAGAACCTGACCAGAGATGGTGTACACTTGTCAGGTGAGTCTAGGTTGCATGTGGTTGACAAGTTAATTAACACCATCAACCATCACAAACGGCTGTGGCTAGCAAGCCAAACTTAACTGTACATAATTGTTTCACCTGTGTGTGCAAGAGCACTCTTATAAAACAAAAAACCCAAAAATACAGCACAACTATATTCACCTTACTGCACCACAATAATCTTTACCAATGTTATTAGGTAGAATTTAGGCTGAGATGGTGCTGAATTTGGTACAAGCCCAGACTAAATAACTTTATAGTCCTTAGTTAGGAATTATCACGACTAACCCTAAGCTAGTCGGTAGTGTATGTATTATACTATTTGTGCTGACCCTAAACAGGGTGGGATTAAATTTTGAGATAACTCTGATTGGAGTGTCTCCATAATATTTCTCTTGTATGCATTATTTTGTGTATCTATTTTGTGTATTGCTGGATAATCTCCATTAACTCTGATGGTGATATAGAAGAGCTATACACACACTACTGTAACAGTCACTACACACACTACTGTAACAGTCACTACACACACTACTGTAACAGTCACTACACACACTACTGTAACAGTCACTACACACACTACTGTAACAGTCACTACACACACTACTGTAACAGTCACTACACACACTACTGTAACAGTCACTACACACACTACTGTAACAGTCACTACACACACTACTGTAACAGTCACTACACACACTACTGTAACAGTCACTACACACACTACTAGTAACAGTCACTACACACACTACAGTAACAGTCACTACACACACTACTGTAACAGTCACTACACACACTACTGTAACAGTCACTACACACACTACTGTAACAGTCACTACACACACTACTGTAACAGTCACTACACACACTACAGTAACAGTCACTACACACACTACAGTAACAGTCACTACACACACTACAGTAACAGTCACTACACACTACAGTAACAGTCACTACACACACTACAGTAACAGTCACTACACACACTACAGTAACAGTCACTACACACACTACTGTAACAGTCACTACACACACTACTGTAACAGTCACTACACACACTACTGTAACAGTCACTACACACACTACTGTAACAGTCACTACACACACTACTGTAACAGTCACTACACACACTACTAGTAACAGTCACTACACACACACACACTACTGTAACAGTCACTACACACACTACTGTAACAGTCACTACACACACTACTGTAACAGTCACTACACACACTACTGTAACAGTCACTACACACACTACTGTAACAGTCACTACACACACTACTGTAAGTAACAGTCACTACACACACTACTGTAACAGTCACTACACACACTACTGTAACAGTCACTACACACACTACTGTAACAGTCACTACACACACTACTGTAACAGTCACTACACACACTACTGTAACAGTCACTACACACACTACAGTAACAGTCACTACACACACTACTGTAACAGTCACTACACACACTACTGTAACAGTCACTACACACACTACTGTAACAGTCACTACACACACTACTGTAACAGTCACTACACACACTACTGTAACAGTCACTACACACACTACTGTAACAGTCACTACACACACTACTGTAACAGTCACTACACACACTACAGTAACAGTCACTACACACACTACAGTAACAGTCACTACACACACTACTGTAACAGTCACTACACACACTACTGTAACAGTCACTACACACACTACTGTAACAGTCACTACACACACTACTGTAACAGTCACTACACACACTACTGTAACAGTCACTACACACACTACTGTAACAGTCACTACACACACTACTGTAACAGTCACTACACACACTACAGTAACAGTCACTACACACACTACTGTAACAGTCACTACACACACTACTGTAACAGTCACTACACACACTACTGTAACAGTCACTACACACACTACTGTAACAGTCACTACACACACTACTGTAACAGTCACTACACACACTACTGTAACAGTCACTACACACACTAACAGTAACAGTCACTACACACACTACTGTAACAGTAACAGTCACTACACACACTACTGTAACAGTCACTACACACACTACTGTAACAGTCACACACACACTACTGTAACAGTCACTACACACACTACTGTAACAGTCACTACACAACTAAAGTAACAGTCACTACACACAGTACAGTAACAGTCACTACACACACTACTGTAACAGTCACTACACACTACAGTAACAGTCACTATACACACTACTGTAACAGTCACTACACACACTACTGTAACAGTCACTACACACACTACTGTAACAGTCACTACACACACTACAGTAACAGTCACTACACACACTACTGTAACAGTCACTACACACACTACTGTAACAGTCACTACACACACTACTGTAACAGTCACTACACACACTACTGTAACAGTCACTACACACACTACTGTAACAGTCACTACACACACTACTGTAACAGTCACTACACACACTACTGTAACAGTCACTACACACACTACTGTAACAGTCACTACACACACTACTGTAACAGTCACTACACACACTACTGTAACAGTCACTACACACACTACTGTAACACACACTACAGTAACAGTCACTACACACACTACTGTAACAGTCACTACACACACTACTGTAACAGTCACTACACACACTACTGTAACAGTCACTACACACACTACAGTAACAGTCACTACACACACTACTGTAACAGCACTACACACACTACTGTAACAGTCACTACACACACTACTGTAACAGTCACTACACACTACTAACACACTAACAGTAACAGTCACTACACACACTACTGTAACAGTCACTACACACACTACTGTAACAGTCACTACACACACTACTGTAACAGTCACTACACACACTACTGTAACAGTCACTACACACACTACTGTAACAGTCACTACACACACTACTGTAACAGTCACTACACACACTACAGTAACAGTCACTACACACACTACTGTAACAGTCACTACACACACTACTGTAACAGTCACTACACACACTGTACAGTAACAGTCACTACACACACTACTGTAACAGTCACTACACACACTACTGTAACAGTCACTACACACACTACTGTAACAGTCACTACACACACTACTGTAACAGTCACTACACACACTACAGTAACAGTCACTACACACACTACTGTAACAGTCACTACACACACTACAGTAACAGTCACTACACACACTACTGTAACAGTCACTACACACACTACTGTAACAGTCACTACACACACTACTGTAACAGTCACTACACACACTACTGTAACAGTCACTACACACACTACTGTAACAGTCACTACACACACTACAGTAACAGTCACTACACACACTACTGTAACAGTCACTACACACACTACTGTAACAGTCACTACACACACTACTGTAACAGTCACTACACACACTACTGTAACAGTCACTACACACACTACTGTAACAGTCACTACACACACTACTGTAACAGTCACTACACACACTACTGTAACAGTCACTACACACACTACAGTAACAGTCACTACACACACTACTGTAACAGTCACTACACACACTACTGTAACAGTCACTACACACACTACTGTAACAGTCACTACACACACTACTGTAACAGTCACTACACACACTACAGTAACAGTCACTACACACACTACTGTAACAGTCACTACACACACTACTGTAACAGTCACTACACACACTACTGTAACAGTCACTACACACACTACTGTAACAGTCACTACACACACTACTGTAACAGTCACTACACACACTACAGTGTAACAGTCACTACACACACTACTGTAACAGTCACTACACACACTACTGTAACAGTCACTACACACACTACTGTAACAGTCACTACACACACTACTGTAACAGTCACTACACACACTACTGTAACAGTCACTACACACACTACTGTAACAGTCACTACACACACTACTGTAACAGTCACTACACACACTACTGTAACAGTCACTACACACACTACTGTAACAGTCACTACACACACTACTGTAACAGTCACTACACACACTACTGTAACAGTCACTACACACACTACTGTAACAGTCACTACACACACTACTGTAACAGTCACTACACACACTACTGTAACAGTCACTACACACACTACTGTAACAGTCACTACACACACTACAGTAACAGTCACTACACACACTACTGTAACAGTCACTACACACACTACTGTAACAGTCACTACACACACTACTGTAACAGTCACTACACACACTACTGTAACAGTCACTACACACACTACTGTAACAGTCACTACACACACTACAGTAACAGTCACTACACACACTACTGTAACAGTCACTACACACACTACTGTAACAGTCACTACACACACTACTGTAACAGTCACTACACACACTACTGTAACAGTCACTACACACACTACTGTAACAGTCACTACACACACTACTGTAACAGTCACTACACACACTACTGTAACAGTCACTACACACACTACTGTAACAGTCACTACACACACTACAGTAACAGTCACTACACACACTACTGTAACAGTCACTACACACTACTGTAACAGTCACTAACAGTCACACACTACTGTAACAGTCACTACACACACTACTGTAACAGTCACTACACACACTACAGTAACAGTCACTACACACACTACTGTAACAGTCACTACACACACTACTGTAACAGTCACTACACACACTACTGTAACAGTCACTACACACACTACTGTAACAGTCACTACACACACTACTGTAACAGTCACTACACACACTACTGTAACAGTCACTACACACACTACTGTAACAGTCACTACACACACTACAGTAACAGTCACTACACACACTACTGTAACAGTCACTACACACACTACTGTAACAGTCACTACACACACTACTGTAACAGTCACTACACACACTACTGTAACAGTCACTACACACACTACTGTAACAGTCACTACACACACTACTGTAACAGTCACTACACACACTACTGTAACAGTCACTACACACACTACTGTAACAGTCACTACACACACTACTGTAACAGTCACTACACACACTACTGTAACAGTCACTACACACACTACTGTAACAGTCACTACACACACTACAGTAACAGTCACTACACACACTACTGTAACAGTCACTACACACACTACTGTAACAGTCACTACACACACTACAGTAACAGTCACTACACACTACTGTAACAGTCACTACACACACTACTGTAACAGTCACTACACACACTACAGTAACAGTCACTACACACACTACAGTAACAGTCACTACACACACTACAGTAACAGTCACTACACACTACTGTAACAGTCACTACACACACTACTGTAACAGTCACTACACACACTACTGTAACAGTCACTACACACACTACTGTAACAGTCACTACACACACTACTGTAACAGTCACTACACACACTACTGTAACAGTCACTACACACACTACTGTAACAGTCACTACACACACACACTACAGTAACAGTCACTACACACACTACTGTAACAGTCACTACACACACTACTGTAACAGTCACTACACACACTACTGTAACAGTCACTACACACACTACTGTAACAGTCACTACACACACTACTGTAACAGTCACTACACACACTACTGTAACACACTACTGTAACAGTCACTACACACACTACTGTAACAGTCACTACACACACTACTGTAACAGTCACTACACACACTACTGTAACAGTCACTACACACACTACTGTAACAGTCACTACACACACTACTGTAACAGTCACTACACACACTACTGTAACAGTCACTACACACACTACAGTAACAGTCACTACACACACTACTGTAACAGTCACTACACACACTACTGTAACAGTCACTACACACACTACTGTAACAGTCACTACACACACTACTGTAACAGTCACTACACACACTACTGTAACAGTCACTACACACACTGTACAGTCACTAACAGTCACTCACACACACTACTGTAACAGTCACTACACACACTACTGTAACAGTCACTACACACACTACTGTAACAGTCACTACACACACTACTGTAACAGTCACTACACACACTACTGTAACAGTCACTACACACACTACTGTAACAGTCACTACACACACTACTGTAACAGTCACTACACACACTACTGTAACAGTCACTACACACACTACTGTAACAGTCACTACACACACTACTGTAACAGTCACTACACACACTACTGTAACAGTCACTACACACACTACTGTAACAGTCACTACACACACTACTGTAACAGTCACTACACACACTACTGTAACAGTCACTACACACACTACTGTAACAGTCACTACACACACTACTGTAACAGTCACTACACACACTACTGTAACAGTCACTACACACACTACTGTAACAGTCACTACACACACTACAGTAACAGTCACTACACACACTACTGTAACAGTCACTACACACACTACTGTAACAGTCACTACACACACTACTGTAACAGTCACTACACACACTACTGTAACAGTCACTACACACACTACTGTAACAGTCACTACACACACTACTGTAACAGTCACTACACACACTACTGTAACAGTCACTACACACACTACTGTAACAGTCACTACACACACTACTGTAACAGTCACTACACACACTACTAACAGTAACAGTCACTACACACACTACTGTAACAGTCACTACACACACTACTGTAACAGTCACTACACACACTACTGTAACAGTCACTACACACACTACTGTAACAGTCACTACACACACTACTGTAACAGTCACTACACACACTACTGTAACAGTCACTCACACACACTACTGTAACAGTCACTACACACACTACTGTAACAGTCACTACACACACTACTGTAACAGTCACTACACACACTACTGTAACAGTCACTACACACACTACTGTAACAGTCACTACACACACTACTGTAACAGTCACTACACACACTACTGTAACAGTCACTACACACACTACTGTAACAGTCACTACACACACTACTGTAACAGTCACTACACACTACTGTAACAGTCACTACACACACTACTGTAACAGTCACTACACACACTACTGTAACAGTCACTACACACACTACTGTAACAGTCACTACACACACTACTGTAACAGTCACTACACACACTACTGTAACAGTCACTACACACACTACTGTAACAGTCACTACACACACTACTGTAACAGTCACTACACACACTACTGTAACAGTCACTACACACACTACTGTAACAGTCACTACACACACTACTGTAACAGTCACTACACACACTACTGTAACAGTCACTACACACACTACTGTAACAGTCACTACACACACTACTGTAACAGTCACTACACACACTACTGTAACAGTCACTACACACACTACTGTAACAGTCACTACACACACTACTGTAACAGTCACTACACACACTACTGTAACAGTCACTACACACACTACTGTAACAGTCACTACACACACTACTGTAACAGTCACTACACACACTACTGTAACAGTCACTACACACACTACTGTAACAGTCACTACACACACTACTGTAACAGTCACTACACACACTACTGTAACAGTCACTACACACACTACTGTAACAGTCACTACACACACTACTGTAACAGTCACTACACACACTACAGTAACAGTCACTACACACACTACTGTAACAGTCACTACACACACTACTGTAACAGTCACTACACACACTACTGTAACAGTCACTACACACACTACTGTAACAGTCACTACACACACTACTGTAACAGTCACTACACACACTACTGTAACAGTCACTACACACACTACTGTAACAGTCACTACACACACTACTGTAACAGTCACTACACACACTACTGTAACAGTCACTACACACACTACTGTAACAGTCACTACACACACTACTGTAACAGTCACTACACACACTACTGTAACAGTCACTACACACACTACTGTAACAGTCACTACACACACTACTGTAACAGTCACTACACACACTACTGTAACAGTCACTACACACACTACTGTAACAGTCACTACACACACTACTGTAACAGTCACTACACACACTACTGTAACAGTCACTACACACACTACTGTAACAGTCACTACACACACTACTGTAACAGTCACTACACACACTACTGTAACAGTCACTACACACACTACTGTAACAGTCACTACACACACTACTGTAACAGTCACTACACACACTACTGTAACAGTCACTACACACACTACTGTAACAGTCACTACACACACTACTGTAACAGTCACTACACACACTACAGTAACAGTCACTACACACACTACTGTAACAGTCACTACACACACTACTGTAACAGTCACTACACACTACTGTAACAGTCACTACACACACTACTGTAACAGTCACTACACACACTACTGTAACAGTCACTACACACACTACAGTAACAGTCACTACACACACTACTGTAACAGTCACTACACACACTACTGTAACAGTCACTACACACACTACTGTAACAGTCACTACACACACTACAGTAACAGTCACTACACACACTACTGTAACAGTCACTACACACACTACTGTAACAGTCACTACACACACTACTGTAACAGTCACTACACACACTACTGTAACAGTCACTACACACACTACTGTAACAGTCACTACACACACTACTGTAACAGTCACTACACACACTACTGTAACAGTCACTACACACACTACTGTAACAGTCACTACACACACTACTGTAACAGTCACTACACACACTACTGTAACAGTCACTACACACACTACTGTAACAGTCACTACACACACTACTGTAACAGTCACTACACACACTACTGTAACAGTCACTACACACACTACTGTAACAGTCACTACACACACTACTGTAACAGTCACTACACACACTACTGTAACAGTCACTACACACACTACTGTAACAGTCACTACACACACTACTGTAACAGTCACTACACACACTACTGTAACAGTCACTACACACACTACTGTAACAGTCACTACACACACTACTGTAACAGTCACTACACACACTACTGTAACAGTCACTACACACACTACTGTAACAGTCACTACACACACTACTGTAACAGTCACTACACACACTACTGTAACAGTCACTACACACACTACTGTAACAGTCACTAACACACACTACAGTCACTGTAACAGTCACTACACACACTACTGTAACAGTCACTACACACACTACTGTAACAGTCACTACACACACTACTGTAACAGTCACTACACACACTACTGTAACAGTCACTACACACACTACTGTAACAGTCACTACACACACTACTGTAACAGTCACTACACACTACTGTAACAGTCACTACACACACTACTGTAACAGTCACTACACACACTACTGTAACAGTCACTACACACACTACTGTAACAGTCACTACACACACTACTGTAACAGTCACTACACACACTACTGTAACAGTCACTACACACACTACTGTAACAGTCACTACACACACTACTGTAACAGTCACTACACACACTACTGTAACAGTCACTACACACACTACTGTAACAGTCACTACACACACTACACAGTCACTACACACACTGTAACAGTCACTACACACACTACTGTAACAGTACACACAACACACACTACACACACTACTGTAACAGTCACTACACACACTACTGTAACAGTCACTACACACACTACTGTAACAGTCACTACACACACTACTGTAACAGTCACTACACACACTACTGTAACAGTCACTACACACACTACAGTAACAGTCACTACACACACTACTGTAACAGTCACTACACACACTACTGTAACAGTCACTACACACACTACAGTAACAGTCACTACACACACTACTGTAACAGTCACTACACACTACTGTAACAGTCACTACACACACTACAGTAACAGTCACTACACACACTACTGTAACAGTCACTACACACACACTGTACACTGTAACAGTCACTACACACACTACAGTAACAGTCACTACACACACTACTGTAACAGTCACTACACACACTACTGTAACAGTCACTACACACACTACTGTAACAGTCACTACACACACTACTGTAACAGTCACTACACACACTACTGTAACAGTCACTACACACACTACTGTAACAGTCACTACACACACTACTGTAACAGTCACTACACACACTACTGTAACAGTCACTACACACACTACTGTAACAGTCACTACACACACTACTGTAACAGTCACTACACACACTACTGTAACAGTCACTACACACACTACTGTAACAGTCACTACACACACTACTGTAACAGTCACTACACACACTACTGTAACAGTCACTACACACACTACTGTAACAGTCACTACACACACTACTGTAACAGTCACTACACACACTACTGTAACAGTCACTACACACACTACTGTAACAGTCACTACACACACTACTGTAACAGTCACTACACACACTACTGTAACAGTCACTACACACACTACTGTAACAGTCACTACACACACTACTGTAACAGTCACTACACACACTACAGTAACAGTCACTACACACACTACTGTAACAGTCACTACACACACTACTGTAACAGTCACTACACACACTACTGTAACAGTCACTACACACACTACTGTAACAGTCACTACACACACTACTGTAACAGTCACTACACACACTACTGTAACAGTCACTACACACACTACTGTAACAGTCACTACACACACTACTGTAACAGTCACTACACACACTACTGTAACAGTCACTACACACACTACTGTAACAGTCACTACACACACTGTAACAGTCACTACACACACTACTGTAACAGTCACTACAC
The DNA here is from genome assembly GCF_020424385.1 of Procambarus clarkii. Taxonomy (NCBI): domain Eukaryota; kingdom Metazoa; phylum Arthropoda; class Malacostraca; order Decapoda; family Cambaridae; genus Procambarus; species Procambarus clarkii. The sequence continues at coordinate 33,699 of NW_025557374.1, forward strand.
ACACTACTGTAACAGTCACTACACACACTACAGTAACAGTCACTACACACACTACTGTAACAGTCACTACACACACTACTGTAACAGTCACTACACACACTACTGTAACAGTCACTACACACACTACTGTAACAGTCACTACACACACTACTGTAACAGTCACTACACACACTACTGTAACAGTCACTACACACACTACTGTAACAGTCACTACACACACTACTGTAACAGTCACTACACACACTACAGTAACAGTCACTACACACACTACTGTAACAGTCACTACACACACTACTGTAACAGTCACTACACACACTACTGTAACAGTCACTACACACACTACTGTAACAGTCACTACACACACTACTGTAACAGTCACTACACACACTACTGTAACAGTCACTACACACACTACTGTAACAGTCACTACACACACTACAGTAACAGTCACTACACACACTACTGTAACAGTCACTACACACACTACTGTAACAGTCACTACACACACTACTGTAACAGTCACTACACACACTACTGTAACAGTCACTACACACACTACTGTAACAGTCACTAACAGTCACACACACTACTGTAACAGTCACTACACACACTACTGTAACAGTCACTACACACACTACAGTAACAGTCACTACACACACTACTGTAACAGTCACTACACACACTACAGTAACAGTCACTACACACACTACTGTAACAGTCACTACACACACTACAGTAACAGTCACTACACACACTACTGTAACAGTCACTACACACACTACAGTAACAGTCACTACACACACTACTGTAACAGTCACTACACACACTACTGTAACAGTCACTACACACACTACTGTAACAGTCACTACACACACTACAGTAACAGTCACTACACACACTACTGTAACAGTCACTACACACACTACTGTAACAGTCACTACACACACTACTGTAACAGTCACTACACACACTACTGTAACAGTCACTACACACACTACTGTAACAGTCACTACACACACTACTGTAACAGTCACTACACACACTACTGTAACAGTCACTACACACACTACTGTAACAGTCACTACACACACTACTGTAACAGTCACTACACACACTACTGTAACAGTCACTACACACACTACTGTAACAGTCACTACACACACTACTGTAACAGTCACTACACACACTACTGTAACAGTCACTACACACACTACTGTAACAGTCACTACACACACTACTGTAACAGTCACTACACACACTACTGTAACAGTCACTACACACACTACTGTAACAGTCACTACACACACTACTGTAACAGTCACTACACACACTACTGTAACAGTCACTACACACACTACTGTAACAGTCACTACACACACTACTGTAACAGTCACTACACACACTAACAGTAACAGTCACTACACACACTACTGTAACAGTCACTACACACACTACTGTAACAGTCACTACACACACTACTGTAACAGTCACTACACACACTACTGTAACAGTCACTACACACTACTGTAACAGTCACTACACACACTACTGTAACAGTCACTACACACTACTGTAACAGTCACTACACACACTGTAACAGTCACTACACACACTAACAGTCACTACACACACTGTAACAGTCACTACACACACTACTGTAACAGTCACTACACACACTACTGTAACAGTCACTACACACACTACTGTAACAGTCACTACACACACTACTGTAACAGTCACTACTAACAGTCACACACACTACTGTAACAGTCACTACACACACTACTGTAACAGTCACTACACACACTACTGTAACAGTCACTACACACACTACTGTAACAGTCACTACACACACTACTGTAACAGTCACTACACACACTACTGTAACAGTCACTACACACACTACAGTAACAGTCACTACACACACTACTGTAACAGTCACTACACACACTACTGTAACAGTCACTACACACACTACTGTAACAGTCACTACACACACTACTGTAACAGTCACTACACACACTACTGTAACAGTCACTACACACACTACTGTAACAGTCACTACACACACTACTGTAACAGTCACTACACACACTACTGTAACAGTCACTACACACACTACTGTAACAGTACAGTAACAGTCACTACACACACTACAGTAACAGTCACTACACACACTACAGTAACAGTCACTACACACACTACAGTAACAGTCACTACACACACTACAGTAACAGTCACTCACTACACACACTACAGTAACAGTCACTACACACACTACAGTAACAGTCACTACACACACTACTGTAACAATCACTACACACACTACTGTAACAGTCACTACACACACTACAGTAACAGTCACTACACACACTACAGTAACAGTCACTACTCACAATACAGTAACAGTCACTACAATAACAGTCACTACACACACTACTGTAACAGTCACAACACACACTACAGTAACAGTCACTACACACACTACTGTAACAGTCACTACACACACTACTGTAACAGTCACTACACACACTACAGTAACAGTCACTACACACACTACAGTAACAGTCACTACACACACTACTGTAACAGTCACTACACACACTACTAACAGTAACAGTCACTACACACACTACAGTAACAGTCACTACACACACTACTGTAACAGTCACTACACACACTACTGTAACAGTCACTACACACACTACTGTAACAGTCACTACACACACTACTGTAACAGTCACTACACACACTACTGTAACAGTCACTACACACACTACTGTAACAGTCACTACACACACTACAGTAACAGTCACTACACACACTACAGTAACAGTCACTACACACACTACTGTAACAGTCACTACACACACTACAGTAACAGTCACTACACACACTACTGTAACAGTACACACACTACTGTAACAGTCACTACACACACTACTGTAACAGTCACTACACACACTACAGTAACAGTCACTACACACACTACAGTAACAGTCACTACACACACTACTGTAACAGTCACTACACACACTACTGTAACAGTCACTACACACACTACAGTAACAGTCACTACACACTACTGTAACAGTCACTACACACACTACTGTAACAGTCACTACACACTACTGTAACAGTACACACTACTGTAACAGTCACTACACACACTACAGTAACAGTCACTACACACACTACAGTAACAGTCACTACACACTACTGTAACAGTCACTACACACACTACTGTAACAGTCACTACACACACTACTGTAACAGTCACTACACACACTACTGTAACAGTCACTACACACACTACTGTAACAGTCACTACACACACTACTGTAACAGTCACTACACACACTACTGTAACAGTCACTACACACACTACTGTAACAGTCACTACACACACTACTGTAACAGTCACTACACACACTACTGTAACAGTCACTACACACACTACTACACACACTACTGTAACAGTCACTACACACACTACTGTAACAGTCACTACACACACTACTGTAACAGTCACTACACACACTACTGTAACAGTCACTACACACTACTGTAACAGTCACTACACACACTACTGTAACAGTCACTACACACACTAAAGTAACAGTCACTACACACACTACTGTAACAGTCACCACACACACTACAGTAACAGTCACTACACACTACAGTAACAGTAACAACACATACTACTGTACCAGTCACTACACACTACAGTAACAGTCACTACACACACTACAGTAACAGTCACTACACACACACTACTGTAACAGTCACTACACACACCACAGTAACAGTCACTACAAACACTACAGTAACAGTCACTACACACACTACTGTAACAGTCACTACACACACTACTGTAACAGTCACTACACACAATACAGTAACAGTCACTACACACACGACAGTAACAGTCACTTCACACACTACTGTAACAGTCACTACTGTTATGATCTCAGCCTACAGGAGAAACGAGTCTCCCTCCTTGAGAGTTATTCGTCAAGCCTGACCTGATTAGAAGGTCTAGCAAATATTGAGGTGATAACGCATATGTAAAATAGTTGCTTGGATATGTGTAACAGTTTGAGATTATGGGCAATGAAGAAGAAAACAGATAAATGACTGGCTAGGAGATGTGGACATTTTGCTGGAGGCGTGAGGCTCGCTTCCGGAGGACCTTGACCTCACTTGAGTGCCAGACATCGCAGGGGGAAGCCGCGCTCCGTTGAGCTCCCGTCAGAAGGGAACCCCTAGTGATATATCTCTAAGAGAAGAGAAGTGTGCAGACGTGCCAGCTGTGGAATCGAGCTGGGGACGTGTGGTCTCAAGTCGTGGACGATAATTAGTGAATATTAAGCCGCCCGGAGGCATTATTGTGGGCCGTGGGAGCGCCCTGACCAGACGCCGTCAGAGGGAAAGCGCCCTCGACCGATTAATCTGTGGTAAGCACGATATACGCCAGTTCATAGTGATTGCTTGTAGTTGGTCGTGTGCCCAGCGACAGTAGCAATGTTTATTTATAGGTTAGACATGTTTTAATAAGGCAGAAAGCCTGAAATAAGAGAGTGGAGAGGGAGGAACACGGAGCGACGTCCGCCCCCTCTGAGCGCTGGCGGACGACTGAGGGAGCCTGGCTCCGGATGGAGGAAGACCCTCCCAGCGAGTGAGGACCGCCGCCAGGCGAGGTGGAGTATGGACCCGCCCAAAACGGGGGAGTCCACTCTCACTGTATGTAGAGGACAGATAGAGGTTTGAGGCAAGCATATTGTGTGGTTATTTTTGTTTATGTGTTAAAGGGGAACATTTTATTGGAACGTCGATGGGTTGCAGGTTTGTCTTTTGGGGAAGAAGTTGCTGAGAACTTCGAAGCCAGCAGATGATGTAGCTGATGAGACTCCAAGGTAGTGGAGCAGAGGACCTCGAGCTGTGAGGAGAAGCAGCAGTGAAGAGGAGTGTCACGTGCTTCTGTAGAGGTGGTGTAGCAGCCAAGAGAGCTGTGGAAGAACCTAACAGAAGGGTGAAGCACCGTAGTTGCACAAGGAAACTTCATGATAGCAGCCTGGAGGAGCTGCAGAGGATCCTGGTAGTGAAGCCCGGAAGAACCTAAGGATATTAGGGTTGTGAACTTCCAGAGGTGGAAGGGGAAGTTCCGGTGGATTACTTGTAGGGAGTTGATAGTGTTGGGTTGTCAGTAGCGTGCAAGACGCAGTGAGAGGTGAGTGACTGTTTGCATTCTTATAGAAAGGATTGATTTAGTCTGAAGCTTAGAGTTGCAGTCGTAGGCTCGATTACCTACAGATGTATGTGCTCGAGGACTGACAGTGATCGATTAATCATTGTTGTGTATCAATGAACATTTATACTGATATATGTTATTGCATTCAAATGCTGGTTTTCTATATATATATTATCTTGCTGACAGTGCAACAGTGTATGTAGGCTTGACCAACTTGAGGAGGTTAATAGTATCAGGTGGTGAACCAGGAGATAGGATACCACTTGATAAGCTGATAATAGAGTTCTGATGGTATTGGAGTGCAACCTGATTGTGATATTATAGAGTATAGGATTCATTATTATTATATGTGTGTATGTATCGTGTATGTGCTTTGTTCAGTAAATGTGTCACAATTTGCTGGTGTTTGCCCTTGTCCTAGTGAGGCTTCCCAGGAAGTAGTGAAGAAGGAGAGAGAGAGAGAAAGAGCCAAGAACCACTGCTGTGGACAGGGTAAGAGGTAATACTAGTAAGTCCTAGGGGATTGAGGAGATCATATCTCATAAGGAGAGAGTGGGGAGTCACAGCGGCTCGAGTGGGTGTGTGCACGTGACAACGAGGCTAAGTGTTGGAGCCGCTTCCCCTAAACGTGTGACGTTGAGCCCCTCTCCAAGAGCCAGAAGCGCCAAGGGTGATCTCCTAGTATAAGCACTCTGCCGAGTTGTGGGTTGGGTTGTCCATAGAGAAGGATCGACGACGACAACACCAACCAACCCACAGTCTATAATAAATTGGGGGCCTGTCCGGGAGAGTGAACTGACACACCCACACCCTGTCCAAGAGTGGATTTGTACACCCCTGCTGAGATAAACTGTGTGACCGCAGGTGTATACTCTCTCTCTTGGGAAGACTCACAGGACAAAGATGGATAAGGTGCAAGCGTTTGTGGAGTCAGGCAAGCCTGAGGACTTGGAAGGTTGCACGAGGGATCAATTGAAACAGATAGCAGAAAAATGTGGCATCAGGTTGAAAGCATCTAAAGTAGCTGGGATGAAGGATGAGATCCTGAGGCAGTTAAGAGCCAAAAATGAAGCGGCAGAGCAAGGAGCCCAAGAAGGAGCTGAAAGTAGAAAGGAGGATGATGGGCAGGATGAAGTGAGATCCCAGGGATCGAGTAGGAGCAGCAAGAGTAGCCGCAGTAGCAGAAGTAGCCGGAATAGGAGCTTGGAGAGATTCCAGTTAGAGCTCCAGATGCAGCAACAACGAGAGGACAAGGAGAGACAGTTCCAGCTGGAAAAGATGAAGTTAGAACTCCAGATGAAAAGGGAAGTAGAAAAAGAGAAAACCAGAGTAAGAGAACTGGAGTTGGAACAGGAGAAAGAAAAAGAGAAAGCAAGACTAGAGGTGGAGAAAGAAAAAGAGAAAACCAGAGTAAGGGAACTGGAGTTGGAACAAGAAAAAGAAAAAGCCCAGGTCGAAAAAGAAAAAGCCCAGGTCGAAAAAGAAAAAGAGAGAACAAAACAAATGCAGATAGAAGCGAATAGAACCTTGGCTGAGCAAAGGATTGAACATGGGTTGCCAGAGAGCACCACCCAGGTATCACACTCACAAGATGTTAGGGTTAGGGAGAAGGACATTCCCTTGTTTGTTCCCGAAGAGGCAGAGAGCTTCTTCGAGCATTTTGAGAAAGTAGCCAGTATCAAGGAGTGGCCACAGGAGGAATGGGCCCAGCTGGTCCAGTTAAGATTGACCGGTGCAGCCAGGGAGGCATACACCCAATTGTCACTGGAAGAGTGCCAGGATTATGCCACGGTAAAGAGCAGCATATTGCGCTCGTTTCAGTTAACCCCAGAAGCTTATAGAAAGCGTTTCAGAGAGATGATGAAGGTTGGAGCGTGTACTTTTGCTGAGACAGCAAGGGATCTGGAAAGACGATTCCAGAAGTGGATTGAGGCTGCTGGAGTTGGATCTTACGCTGACCTGAAGCAACTGATGGTCATGGAGAAGTTCTTGGAGATGATGCATCCCGAAACAAAGTTCAAGATCCAAGAAGCAGGGATAAAGGAGGTGAAAGATGCCGCAGATAGGGCAGATATGATTACTGAAGCGTATAAGAGCTTGAGGGAGAACAGAGTGAGAAGCGAGGCGAGACGCAGCAATGGCAGATCCAATGGAGTCTGGGGAGGAAGAAATTATGAAAGACCCAGAGGAGTCTGGGGTGAGAAAAATTTTGATAAATGGGCAGATAAAAGTAAGTACCCTAAAACTCAGAAGAGTAGGTCGCGCACTTCATCTGAAAGTGAAGATGAAGGAGCTAAACGAGAAACTAATCGTGATCCTGGAAATCAAGAGTCCAGTAAAGCCTCACAGAGTGCAGGTAGTGTGCCTGGCTCGAGGAACTCTCATGTGAGTGGACAAAGTCAGAGCCGCTTTGGTACGTATAGGAGAGATTCCTCCCAGATGAGATGTTACAATTGTAACGGATTGGGTCACGTGATGCGAGATTGTCGGCAGGGCAAGAGAGTTGTGACCCTGGCCATGTGTGACCCCCGAGGTAAATATACTAATGTGTTCCGAGACAAACCACAGAGAGCGAACTTAGTGAACGAGAGGTATAGGCCGTTCATGAGCAAAGGTTGGATCAGTGTAGGAGGCCAACCTGAGGTAGAAGTTGGTATCTTAAGAGATACCGGAGCTAATCAGAGCTTGATTGCGAGAAGCCTGATTGGGAATGATCGACGGTTAGCTGGCAGTGGGAAGATGAAAGTATATGGGTTATTGTCGGAGAGTGACATGCCCATTTGTACTGTCCAGCTAAGGTCGGAATATGTGTCGGCAGAGGTGATGTTGGGAGTGTGCCCCGACATACCTATTCCAGGAGTCCAAGTGATCCTGGGAAATGACTTGTGCGGGACAAAGGTGTTGACAAAAGTCATGGCGGAGACTGTGCCAGAGGAGTGCCCAGAAGGCCACGGCACGGGTGGGACACCTGAAAGTGTGAACCTGACTGACATCCGAGGAGATGAGTCAGGAGACCGCCAAGCCATTGAAAACCCTGTCTCGGTAGTGATGAAGACAGAGGTGGCCGACGAGGGAGACACTGGAGAAGATGAGACAGTGTCGATTCAACCAGTGGAAGATATGGACGTAGATATAGCGTGGCTGTTTGACGAAGGTCCAGCCCAGAAAAATGAAGTCTCGGTGAGGTCGAAAGTGAAGATGGCCCAGCCGAAGAAGAATACTGTGGAGAGAGTTGACCTGAATAGAGCCCAGACTGCTGAAATTAAGAGTCGGAAGGTGAATGCAACTGTGCTGAGTAGGAATGAGGAAGGATGTGGACATACGGAGGACGGGAGTAGAGCGTCAAATTGTCCACGAGCACAGAGGCATGGGGATAGTGGAGTTAAGTTGTTTGAGATGTCAAGAGTTGACACATTTCACAGACAACGTGGAGGAGAGATAGTGAAGAAGAGTAACAGCCGAGAAAATGAAAGGAGAAGAGACAGTATGTGTGGAGAGATGCTTACAAGCACTCTAGGAAAGGTAAAGCGACACGTACGGTCGAGTGCTGTTGAGTGTAGTGCAGTGCTCGAAGAAACTTTTAGGGAACGAAGAAGAGTCGAAGGAGAAGAAATGGAGTTGTATAGAGGTGAGAAGTGCAGGAAGAAGATGATGATGCAAGCATGGAGGAATAGAAGAAAGCCGAGGACTCGATGTAAGTCAAACAGGATGAGGTCTCGGATAAATGAGACGAAAGGGAGGATAGTCGGTGAAGACGAGGGAGTGAAGTATGATGACAGGAGGCGGAAGTATAATGGCAGTAGATGGAAGTATGAAGACGACAGAGGAGGTACAGACAGTAGATGTCTGACTCTGGACGAGAAGAGAAGAAGACGAGGAAACGGAGGGTGGAGACAATAAGTAGAGTGGACTGATGGAGTGCAGGCGTCCAAGGAGGACAGCCTAGCCAACAGGTGCCAGAGAAGTCAGATCGTTTATGAGAAGATCATGTTTCTGGCGAGTTGTGAGCCAGATGTTGCAAGGAGCAACGAACTAATTGTAGACTCCTAAGGGAGTACGTAAGCAGATCAACCGTTCGAACCAATTGGTTGAAGAACGAGACAGTGTGGTGGCGGATGTATTATCCCGAGCTTTGTCACTGGAATAACTCTCAAAAATAAGGGGAGGGGAGTGTTATGATCTCAGCCTACAGGAGAAACGAGTCTCCCTCCTTGAGAGTTATTCGTCAAGCCTGACCTGATTAGAAGGTCTAGCAAATATTGAGGTGATAACGCATATGTAAAATAGTTGCTTGGATATGTGTAACAGTTTGAGATTATGGGCAATGAAGAAGAAAACAGATAAATGACTGGCTAGGAGATGTGGACATTTTGCTGGAGGCGTGAGGCTCGCTTCCGGAGGACCTTGACCTCACTTGAGTGCCAGACATCGCAGGGGGAAGCCGCGCTCCGTTGAGCTCCCGTCAGAAGGGAACCCCTAGTGATATATCTCTAAGAGAAGAGAAGTGTGCAGACGTGCCAGCTGTGGAATCGAGCTGGGGACGTGTGGTCTCAAGTCGTGGACGATAATTAGTGAATATTAAGCCGCCCGGAGGCATTATTGTGGGCCGTGGGAGCGCCCTGACCAGACGCCGTCAGAGGGAAAGCGCCCTCGACCGATTAATCTGTGGTAAGCACGATATACGCCAGTTCATAGTGATTGCTTGTAGTTGGTCGTGTGCCCAGCGACAGTAGCAATGTTTATTTATAGGTTAGACATGTTTTAATAAGGCAGAAAGCCTGAAATAAGAGAGTGGAGAGGGAGGAACACGGAGCGACGTCCGCCCCCTCTGAGCGCTGGCGGACGACTGAGGGAGCCTGGCTCCGGATGGAGGAAGACCCTCCCAGCGAGTGAGGACCGCCGCCAGGCGAGGTGGAGTATGGACCCGCCCAAAACGGGGGAGTCCACTCTCACTGTATGTAGAGGACAGATAGAGGTTTGAGGCAAGCATATTGTGTGGTTATTTTTGTTTATGTGTTAAAGGGGAACATTTTATTGGAACGTCGATGGGTTGCAGGTTTGTCTTTTGGGGAAGAAGTTGCTGAGAACTTCGAAGCCAGCAGATGATGTAGCTGATGAGACTCCAAGGTAGTGGAGCAGAGGACCTCGAGCTGTGAGGAGAAGCAGCAGTGAAGAGGAGTGTCACGTGCTTCTGTAGAGGTGGTGTAGCAGCCAAGAGAGCTGTGGAAGAACCTAACAGAAGGGTGAAGCACCGTAGTTGCACAAGGAAACTTCATGATAGCAGCCTGGAGGAGCTGCAGAGGATCCTGGTAGTGAAGCCCGGAAGAACCTAAGGATATTAGGGTTGTGAACTTCCAGAGGTGGAAGGGGAAGTTCCGGTGGATTACTTGTAGGGAGTTGATAGTGTTGGGTTGTCAGTAGCGTGCAAGACGCAGTGAGAGGTGAGTGACTGTTTGCATTCTTATAGAAAGGATTGATTTAGTCTGAAGCTTAGAGTTGCAGTCGTAGGCTCGATTACCTACAGATGTATGTGCTCGAGGACTGACAGTGATCGATTAATCATTGTTGTGTATCAATGAACATTTATACTGATATATGTTATTGCATTCAAATGCTGGTTTTCTATATATATATTATCTTGCTGACAGTGCAACAGTGTATGTAGGCTTGACCAACTTGAGGAGGTTAATAGTATCAGGTGGTGAACCAGGAGATAGGATACCACTTGATAAGCTGATAATAGAGTTCTGATGGTATTGGAGTGCAACCTGATTGTGATATTATAGAGTATAGGATTCATTATTATTATATGTGTGTATGTATCGTGTATGTGCTTTGTTCAGTAAATGTGTCACAATTTGCTGGTGTTTGCCCTTGTCCTAGTGAGGCTTCCCAGGAAGTAGTGAAGAAGGAGAGAGAGAGAGAAAGAGCCAAGAACCACTGCTGTGGACAGGGTAAGAGGTAATACTAGTAAGTCCTAGGGGATTGAGGAGATCATATCTCATAAGGAGAGAGTGGGGAGTCACAGCGGCTCGAGTGGGTGTGTGCACGTGACAACGAGGCTAAGTGTTGGAGCCGCTTCCCCTAAACGTGTGACGTTGAGCCCCTCTCCAAGAGCCAGAAGCGCCAAGGGTGATCTCCTAGTATAAGCACTCTGCCGAGTTGTGGGTTGGGTTGTCCATAGAGAAGGATCGACGACGACAACACCAACCAACCCACAGTCTATAATACTACACAGTACTGTAACAGTCACTAAACACACTACTGTAACAGACACTACACACACTACTGTAACAGTCACTACACACACAACTGTAACAGTCACTACACACACTACTGTAACGGTCACTACACACACTACAGTAACAGTCACTACACACACTACTGTAACAGTCACTACACACACTACAGTAACAGTCACTACACACACTACTGTAACAGACACTACACACACTACTGTAACAGTCACTACACACACTACTGTAACGGTCACTACACACACTACAGTAACAGTCACTACACACACTACTGTAACAGTCACTACACACTACAGTAACAGTCACTACACACAATACAGTAACAGTCACTACACACACGACAGTAACAGTCACTTCACACACTACTGTAACAGTCACTAAACACACTACTGTAACAGACACTACACACACTACTGTAACAGTCACTACACACACTTCTGTAACAGTCACTACACAGTACTGCAACAGTCACTACACACACTACAGTAACAGTCACTACACACACTACAGTAACAGTCACTACACACACTACTGTAACAGTCACTACACACACTACTGTAACAGTCACTACACACACTACAGTAACAGTCACTACACACACTACTGTTACAGTCACTACACACACTACAGTAACAGTCACTACACACACTACTGTAACAGTCACTACACACACTACTGTAACAGTCACTACACACACTACTGTAACAGTCACTACACACACTACTGTAACAGTCACTACACACACTACTGTAACAGTCACTACACACAATACAGTAACAGTCACTACACACACGACAGTAACAGTCACTTCACACACTACTGTAACAGTCACTACACAGTACTGTAACAGTCACTAAACACACTACTGTAACAGACACTACACACACTACTGTAACTGTCACTACACACACAACTGTAACAGTCACTACACACACTACTGTAATAGTCACTACACACACTACTGTAACGGTCACTACACACACTACAGTAACAGTCACTACACACACTACTGTAACAGTCACTACACACTACAGTAACAGTCACTACACACACTACTGTAACAGTCACTACACACACTACAGTAACAGTCACTACACACACTACTGTAACAGACACTACACACACTACTGTAACAGTCACTACACACACAACTGTAACAGTCACTACACACACTACTGTAATAGTCACTACACACACTACTGTAACGGTCACTACACACACTACAGTAACAGTCACTACACACACTACTGTAACAGTCACTACACACTACAATAACAGTCACTACACACACTACTGTAACAGTCACTGCACACTACAGTAACAGTAACAACACATACTACTGTAACAGTCACTACACACTACAGTAACAGTCACTACACACACTACAGTAACAGTCACTACACACACACTACTGTAACAGTCACTACACACTACAGTAACAGTCAATACACACTACTGTAACAGTCACTACACACACTACTGTAACAGTCACTACACACTACAGTACCAGTCACTACACACACTACAGTAGTAGTCACTACACACACTACAGTAACAGTCACTACACACTTCTCTTACAGTCACTACACACACTACTGTAACAGTCACTACACACACTACTGTAACAGTCACAACACAGTAATGCAACAGTCACTACACACACTACAGTAACAGTCACTACACACACTACAGTAACAGTCACTACACACACTACTGTAACAGTCACTACACACACTACTGTAACAGTCACTACACACACTACAGTAACAGTCACTACACACACTACTGTAACAGTCACTACACACACTACTGTAACAGTCACTACACACACTACTGTAACAGTCACTACACACACTACTGTAACAGTCACTACACACAATACTGTAACAGTCACTACACAGTACTGTAACAGTCACTACACACACTACAGTAACAGTCACTATACACATTACTGTAACAGTCACTACACACACTACAGTAACAGTCACTACACACACTACAGTAACAGTCACTACACACACTACTGTAACAGTCACTACACACACTACACTAACAGTCACTACACACACTACAGTAACAGTCACTACACACACTACAGTAACAGTCACTACACACACTACAGTAACATTCACTACACACTACTGTAACAGTCACTACACACACTACAGTAACAGTCACTACACACTACTGTAACAGTCACTACACACACTACTGTAACAGTCACTACACACTACAGTACCAGTCACTACACACACTACAGTAGTAGTCACTACCCACACTACAGTAACAGTCACTACACACTTCTCTTACAGTCACTACACACACTACTGTAACAGTCACTACACACACTACTGTAACAGTCACTACACACACTACTGTAACAGTCACTATACACACTACAGTAACAGTCACTACACACACTATTGTAACAGTCACTACACACACTACTGTAACAGTCACTACACACACTACTGTAACAGTCACTACACACACTACTGTAAAAGTCACTACACACACTAAAGTAACAGTCACTACACAAACTACTGTAACAGTTACTACACACAGTAATGTAAGTCACTACACATACTACTGCAACAGTCACTACACACTACTGTAACAGTCACTACACACACTATTGTAACAGTCACTACACACACTAAAGTAACAGTCACTACACACACTACTGTAACAGTCACCACACACACTACAGTAACAGTCACTACACATACTACAGTAACAGTCACTACACACACTACTGTAACAGTCACTACACACTACAGTAACAGTAACAACACATACTACTGTACCAGTCACTACACACTACAGTAACAGTCACTACACACACTACAGTAACAGTCACTACACACACACTACTGTAACAGTCACTACACACACTACAGTAACAGTCACTACACACACTACAGTAACAGTCACTACACACACTACTGTAACAGTCACTACACAGTACTGTAACAGTCACTAAACACACTACTGTAACAGACACTACACACACTACTGTAACAGTCACTACACACACAACTGTAACAGTCACTACACACACTACTGTAACGGTCACTACACACACTACAGTAACAGTCACTACACACACTACTGTAACAGTCACTAACACTACAGTAACAGTCACTACACACACTACTGTAACAGTCACTACACACACTACAGTAACAGTCACTACACACACTACTGTAACAGACACTACACACACTACTGTAACAGTCACTACACACACTACTGTAACGGTCACTACACACACTACAGTAACAGTCACTACACACACTACTGTAACAGTCACTACACACTACAGTAACAGTCACTACACACTCTACTGTAACAGTCACTACACACTACAGTAACAGTAACAACACATACTACTGTAACAGTCACTACACACTACAGTAACAGTCACTACACACACTACAGTAACAGTCACTACACACACACTACTGTAACAGTCACTACACACTACAGTAACAGTCACTACACACTACAATAACAGTCACTACACACTACTGTAACAGTCACTACACACAATACTGTAACAGTCACTACACAGTACTGTAACAGTCACTACACACACTACAGTAACAGTCACTATACACATTCCTGTAACAGTCACTACACACACTACAGTAACAGTCACTACACACACTACAGTAACAGTCACTACACACACTACTGTAACAGTCACTACACACACTACACTAACAGTCACTACACACACTACAGTAACAGTCACTACACACTCTACTGTAACAGTTACTACACACACTACAGTAACAGTCACTACACAGTACTGCAACAGTCACTACACACACTACAGTAACAGTCACTACACACACTACAGTAACAGTCACTACACACACTACTGTAACAGTCACTACACACACTACTGTAACAGTCACTACACACACTACTGTAACAGTCACTACACACACTACTGTAACAGTCACTACACACACTACTGTAACAGTCACTACACAGTACTGTAACAGTCACTACACACACTACAGTAACAGTCACTACACACACTACAGTAACAGTCACTACACACACTACTGTAACAGTCACTACACACACTACAGTAACAGTCACTACACACACTACAGTAACAGTCACTACACACACTACAGTAACAGTCACTACACACACTACAGTAACAGTCACTACACACACTACAGTAACAGTCACTACACACACTACTGTAACAGTCACTACACACACTACTGTAACAGTCACTACACACACTACTGTAACAGTCACTACACACACTACTGTAACAGTCACTACACACACTACTGTAACAGTCACTACACACTACTGTAACAGTCACTACACACACTACAGTAACAGTCACTACACACACTACAGTAACAGTCACTACACACACTACTGTAACAGTCACTACACACACTACAGTAACAGTCACTACACACACTACAGTAACAGTCACTACACACACTACAGTAACAGTCACTACACACACTACAGTAACAGTCACTACAGTCACACACACACTACTGTAACAGTCACTACACACACTACTGTAACAGTCACAGTCACTACACACTACTGTAACAGTCACTACACACACTACTGTAACAGTCACTACACACACTACAGTAACAGTCACTACACACACTACAGTAACAGTCACTACACACACTACAGTAACAGTCACTACACACTACTGTAACAGTCACTACACACACTACTGTAACAGTCACTACACACACTACTGTAACAGTCACACACACTATGTAACAGTCACTACACACACTACAGTAACAGTCACTACACACACTACAGTAACAGTCACTACACACACTACTGTAACAGTCACTACACACACTACTGTAACAGTCATTACACACACTACTGTAACAGTCACTACACACACTACAGTAACAGTCACTACACACACTACTGTAACAGTCACTACACACACTACTGTAACAGTCACTACACACACTACAGTAACAGTCACTACACACACTACAGTAACAGTCACTACACACACTACTGTAACAGTCACTACACACACTACTGTAACAGTCACTACACACACTACTGTAACAGTCACTACACACACTACTGTAACAGTCACTACACACACACTGTAACAGTCACTACACACACTACTGTAACAGTCACTACACACACTACAGTAACAGTCACTACACACACTACTGTAACAGTCACTACACACACTACAGTAACAGTCACTACACACACTACAGTAACAGTCACTACACACACTACTGTAACAGTCACTACACACACTACTGTAACAGTCACTACACACACTACTGTAACAGTCACTACACACACTACTGTAACAGTCACTACACACACTACTGTAACAGTCACTACACACACTACTGTAACAGTCACTACACACTACAGTAACAGTAACAGTCACTACACACACTACAGTAACAGTCACTACACACACTACTGTAACAGTCACTACACACACTACTGTAACAGTCACTACACACACAGTAACAGTCACTACACACACTACAGTAACAGTAACAGTCACTACACACACTACTGTAACAGTCACTACACACACTACTGTAACAGTCACTACACACACTACAGTAACAGTCACTACACACACTACAGTAACAGTCACTACACACACTACTGTAACAGTCACTACACAGTACTGTAACAGTCACTACACACACTACTGTAACAGTCACTACACACACTACTGTAACAGTCACTACACACACTACTGTAACAGTCACTACACACACTACTGTAACAGTCACTACACACACTACAGTAACAGTCACTACACACACTACAGTAACAGTCACTACACACTACAGTAACAGTCACTACACACACTACTGTAACAGTCACTACACACACTACAGTAACAGTCACTACACACACTACTGTAACAGTCACTACACACACTACTGTAACAGTCACTACACACACTACAGTAACAGTCACTACACACACTACTGTAACAGTCACTACACACTACAGTAACAGTCACTACACACACTACAGTAACAGTCACTACACACACTACAGTAACAGTCACTACACACACTACTGTAACAGTCACTACACAGTACTGTAACAGTCACTACACACACTACTGTAACAGTCACTACACACACTACTGTAACAGTCACTACACACACTACTGTAACAGTCACTACACACACTACTGTAACAGTCACTACACACACTACAGTAACAGTCACTACACACACTACAGTAACAGTCACTACACACACTACTGTAACAGTCACTACACACACTACTGTAACAGTCACTACACACACTACAGTAACAGTCACTACACACTACTGTAACAGTCACTACACACACTACAGTAACAGTCACTACACACACTACTGTAACAGTCACTACACACACTACTGTAACAGTCACTACACACACTACTGTAACAGTCACTACACACACTACTGTAACAGTCACTACACACACTACTGTAACAGTCACTACACACACTACAGTAACAGTCACTACACACACTACAGTAACAGTCACTACACACACTACTGTAACAGTCACTACACACACTACTGTAACAGTCACTACACACACTACTGTAACAGTCACTACACACACTACTGTAACAGTCACTACACACACTACTGTAACAGTCACTACACACACTACTGTAACAGTCACTACACACACTACTGTAACAGTCACTACACACACTACAGTAACAGTCACTACACACACTACTGTAACAGTCACTACACACACTACAGTAACAGTCACTACACACACTACTGTAACAGTCACTACACACACTACAGTAACAGTCACTACACACACTACTGTAACAGTCACTACACACACTACTGTAACAGTCACTACACACACTACTGTAACAGTCACTACACACACTACTGTAACAGTCACTACACACACTACTGTAACAGTCACTACAC
>NW_025557378.1:0-12500 GCF_020424385.1 Procambarus clarkii
GCGAAGTGCAAAATCCCACAATGAGAACACAAATGATAGAGAGGTGGATGAACTAAGAGGCGTCAGAAAGAGCTTCCTTAGCGGGATAAATGTTGAGCCTGAGAGACGTGTCTTAGGAGCTGGAGTTCGATCCCGCAGGCACCAACTAGGTGAGCACTCTCACAAATGTAAACACAGCGCCAATGTACAATACTGAAAAAGTCTATTGCACTGTATCAAAGGAACCAAATTACTTAGAAAATTTAACATCAAAGGAATTTCGAAAAACTGGTTTTTCAATAATTCATGTTTGGAAATGAAGAGATTTTATGTTACGGGAGAGAGAGAGAGAGAGAGAGAGAGAGAGAGAGAGAGAGAGAGAGAGAGAGAGAGAGAGAGAGAGAGAGAGAGAGAGAGAGAGAGAGAGAGAGAAAGAGAGGAAAAGGGAAGAAAGATGGAAAGGAGAAGATGAGGAGATGGGGGAGATGTAGAATAGGAGAGATGAGAAAGGTGAGAGAGAGAGGGGGTGCGCTAAAGGAGGGGGATGGAGAAGGGAAAAAGAGGAGAGAGGGAAGATGGGACAGGGGAAGGGGGAGGGGGATATTGGGGGAGAGATGAGAAAAAAAAGGAGGGGGGGAGAGTAAAAGGCATACAGGGGAGGAGATGAGGAGAGAAGAGGGGGGAAAGAGGAGAGAGAGAGAGAGACCCGAGCCCAGCCGGGTTAAAGCAGAGTCAGCAGCAGCAACGAGCAAGAAGACACTTTCATATCTTGGGAGATTTCAATATAAGTTTGACTGACATGGAGAGTGAAACTAGTAGATAATTTTAAAGGAAATTTCCATAAACAAAACATGGTCACCAATGGGAAAAAAACAAGTGAAGGAGAACACAAAGGAGATTAACCGCCTGCCATTGATCTAACACTTAGAAGGAACAGATACAAAGGCGACAGTTCAATATTTTACATATCAGAGAACACATTCCTGTGTTTAATTATCTGGTAGAATGTAAAGAACTGGACCATAGGCTAGGGGGAAGGAGAGGCAGCTGCTTCCTGGGGTGTGTGTGTGGTGTGTGTGTGTGTGTGTGTGGTGTGGGAAAAAAAAGTAGTTAGTAAACAGTTGATTGACAGTTGAGAGGCGGGCCGAAAGAGCAAAGCTCAACCCCCGCAAGCACAACTAGGTGAATACACACACACACACTGTGTGTGTGTGTGTGTGTGTGTGTGTGTGTGTGTGTGTGTGTGTGTGTAGTACCTAGTACTAGTACTCAACTACTTATTACTCAACTGACCTAGTAATCAACTAGGTGAGTACTGTCTCCTGAAGCTCACACCAAAAGAATAACATCTGCGGCGTATGCAAGGCTGGCTTACATCAGAACAGTCTTCAGGATGCTATGTAAGGAATCATTTAGAACTTTGTATACCATATACGTAAGACCAATCCTGGAGTATTCAGCCCCAGCATGGAACCCGTACCTTGTTTAGCACAAGACGATGCTTGTGCTAAACAAGGTACGGGTTCGATCAGAGGTATACCATTAGACTAGTCCCAGAACTAAGAGGCATGAGTTACGAGGAAAGGCTGCGTATAATGCATCTCACGACACTGGAAGATAGAGTAGGGGGAGACATGATCACTACCTAAAAAATTCTCATAGGAATTGACAGGGTATATAAAGATAAACCTTTTAACACTGGTGGTACGCGAACAAGGGGACACAGGTGGAAACCGGGTACCCAAATGAGCCACAGGGACGTTAGAAAGAAATTTTTCAGTGTCAGAGTAGTTAACGGATGGAATGCATTAGGCAGTGATGTGGTGGAGGCTGACTCCATACACAGTTTCAAGTGTAGATATGATAGAGCCCACAAGTGTAGATATGATAGAGCCCAATAGGCTCAGGAATCTGTACACCAGTTGATTGACAGTTGAGAGGCGGGACCAAAGAGCCAGAGCTCAACCCCCGTAAGCACAAATAGGTGAGTACACACACACACACACACACACACCACACACACACACACACACACACACACACACACACACACACACACACACACACACCATAAACACAGGTGAATCATAGAGAACTAAAGCGTAACTGGAAGACAGCTTTACACGGATAATATTACCAGCTTTACACGGATAATATTACCAGCTTTACAAGGATAATATTACCAACT
The DNA here is from genome assembly GCF_020424385.1 of Procambarus clarkii. Taxonomy (NCBI): domain Eukaryota; kingdom Metazoa; phylum Arthropoda; class Malacostraca; order Decapoda; family Cambaridae; genus Procambarus; species Procambarus clarkii. Next base: position 2,168 of record NW_025557378.1, read on the forward strand.
TTACACGGATAATATTACCAGCTTTACACGGATAATATTACCAGCTTTACACGGATAATATTACCAGCTTTACACGGATAATATTACCAGCTTTACACGGATAATATTACCAGCTTTACACGGATAATATTACCAGCTTTACAAGGATAATATTACCAACTTTACAAGGATAATATTACCAGCTTTACAAGGATAATATTACCAGCTTTACACGGATAATATTACCAGCTTTACACGGATATTACCAGCTTTACAAGGATAATATTACCAGCTTTACACGGATATATTACCAGCTTTACACGGATAATATTACCAGCTTTACAAGGATAATATTACCAGCTTTACAAGGATAATATTACCAGCTTTACAAGGATAATATTACCAGCTTTACAAGGATAATATTACCAGCTTTACACGGATAATATTACCAGCTTTACACGGATAATATTACCAGCTTTACAAGGATAATATTACCAGCTTTACAAGGATAATATTACCAGCTTTACAAGGATAATATTACAAGCTTTACAAGGATAATATTACAAGCTTTACACGGATAATATTACCAGCTTTACAAGGATAATATTACTAGCTTTACAAGGATAATATTACCAGCTTTACAAGGATAATATTACAAGCTTTACAAGGATAATATTACCAGCTTTACAAGGATAATATTACAAGCTTTACACGGATAATATTACCAGCTTTACAAGGATAATATTACAAGCTTTACAAGGATAATATTACCAGCTTTACAAGGATAATATTACAAGCTTTACAAGGATAATATTACCAGCTTTACACGGATAATATTAAAAACTTTACACGGATAATATTACCAGCTTTACACGGATAATATTAAAAACTTTACACGGATAATATTACCAACTTTACACGGATAATATTACCAGCTTTACACGGATAATATTACCAGCTTTACAAGGATAATATTACCAGCTTTACACGGATAATATTACCAGCTTTACACGGATAATATTACCAGCTTTACACGGATAATATTACCAGCTTTACACGGATAATATTACCAGCTTTACACGGATAATATTACCAGCTTTACACGGATAATATTACCAGCTTTACACGGATAATATTACCAGCTTTACACGGATAATATTACCAGCTTTACACGGATAATATTACCAACTTGGATCACGGCATCCAGGAAGGCATCGCTCGACGCCCCATACATAGCCTTACGAGATACATAGCCTTACGAGATACATAGCCTTTAGAGATACATAGCCTTACGAGATACATAGCCTTACGAGATACATAGCCTTACGAGATACATAGCCTTTAGAGATACATAGCCTTTAGAGATACATAGCCTTTAGAGATACATAGCCTTACGAGATACATAGCCTTTAGAGATACATAGCCTTTAGAGATACATAGCCTTTAGAGATACATAGCCTTTAGAGATACATAGCCTTTAGAGATACATAGCCTTCAGAGATACATAGCCTTTAGAGATACATAGCCTTTAGAGATACATAGCCTTTAGAGATACATAGCCTTACGAGATACATAGCCTTTAGAGATACATAGCCTATAGAGATACATAGCCTTTAGAGATACATAGCCTTTAGAGATACATAGCCTTTAGAGATACACAGCCTTACGAGATACATAGCCTTTAGAGATACATAGCCTTTAGAGATACATAGCCTTTAGAGATACATAGCCTTTAGAGATACATAGCCTTTAGAGATACACAGCCTTACGAGATACATAGCCTTACGAGATACATAGCCTTTAGAGATACATAGCCTTTAGAGATACATAGCTTTAGAGATACATAGCCTTACGAGATACATAGCCTTACGAGATACATAGCCTTACGAGATACATAGCCTTTAGAGATACATAGCCTTTAGAGATACATAGCCTTTAGAGATACATAGCCTTTAGAGATACACAGCCTTACGAGATACATAGCCTTTAGAGATACATAGCCTTTAGAGATACATAGCCTTTAGAGATACATAGCCTTTAGAGATACTAGCCTTTAGAGATACACAGCCTTACGAGATACATAGCCTTTAGAGATACATAGCCTTACGAGATACATAGCCTTTAGAGATACATAGCCTTTAGAGATACATAGCCTTTAGAGATACATAGCCTTTAGAGATACACAGCCTTACGAGATACATAGCCTTTAGAGATACATAGCCTTACGAGATACATAGCCTTTAGAGATACATAGCCTTTAGAGATACATAGCCTTTAGAGATACATAGCCTTTAGAGATACACAGCCTTACGAGATACATAGCCTTACGAGATACATAGCCTTTAGAGATACATAGCCTTTAGAGATACATAGCCTTTAGAGATACATAGCCTTACGAGATACATAGCCTTACGAGATACATAGCCTTTAGAGATACATAGCCTTTAGAGATACATAGCCTTACGAGATACATAGCCTTTAGAGATGCATAGCCTTTAGAGATACATAGCCTTTAGAGATACATAGCCTTTAGAGATACATAGCCTTTAGAGATACATAGCCTTTAGAGATACATAGCCTTTAGAGATACATAGCCTTTAGAGATACACAGCCTTACGAGATACATAGCCTTTAGAGATACATAGCCTTACGAGATACATAGCCTTTAGAGATACATAGCCTTTAGAGATACATAGCCTTTAGAGATACATAGCCTTACGAGATACATAGCCTTACGAGATACATAGCCTTTAGAGATACATAGCCTTACGAGATACATAGCCTTACGAGATACATAGCCTTACGAGATACATAGCCTTTAGAGATACATAGCCTTTAGAGATACATAGCCTTTAGAGATACATAGCCTTTAGAGATACATAGCCTTTAGAGATACACAGCCTTACGAGATTCATAGCCTTTAGAGATACATAGCCTTTAGAGATACATAGCCTTTAGAGATACATAGCCTTTAGAGATACATAGCCTTACGAGATACATAACCTTAAGAGATACATAGCCTTTAGAGATACATAGCCTTACGAGATACATAGCCTTTAGAGATACATAGCCTTCAGAGATACATAGCCTTTAGAGATACATAGCCTTTAGAGATACATAGCCTTTAGAGATACACAGCCTTACGATACATAGCCTTTAGAGATACATAGCCTTTAGAGATACATTGCCTTTAGAGATACATAGCCTTTAGAGATACACAGCCTTACGAGATACATAGCCTTTAGAGATACATAGCCTTCAGAGATACATAGCCTTTAGAGATACATAGCCTTTAGAGATACATAGCCTTTAGAGATACATAGCCTTAAGAGATACATAGCCTTACGAGATACATAGCCTTTAGAGATACATAGCCTTACGAGATACATAGCCTTTAGAGATACATAGCCTTCAGAGATACATAGCCTTTAGAGATACATAGCCTTTAGAGATACATAGCCTTTAGAGATACATAGCCTTTAGAGATACATAGCCTTTAGAGATACACAGCCTTACGAGATTCATAGCCTTTAGAGATACATAGCCTTTAGAGATACATAGCCTTTAGAGATACATAGCCTTTAGAGATACATAGCCTTTAGAGATACATAGCCTTAAGAGATACATAGCCTTACGAGATACATAGCCTTTAGAGATACATAGCCTTTAGAGATACATAGCCTTTCGAGATACATAGCCTTTAGAGATACATAGCCTTTAGAGATACATAACCTTACGAGATACATAGCCTTTAGAGATACATAACCTTACGAGATACATAGCCTTTAGAGATACATAACCTTTAGAGATACAAAGCCTTTAAAGATACATAGCCTTACGAGATACATAGCCTTTAGAGATACATAGCCTTACGAGATACATAGCCTTTAGAGATACATAGCCTTTAGAGATACATAGCCTTACGAGATACATAGCCTTTAGAGATACACAGCCTTACGAGATACATAACCTTTAGAGATACATAGCCTTTAAAGATACATAGCCTTACGAGATACATAGCCTTACGAGATACACAGCCTTACGAGATACATAACCTTTAGAGATACATAGTCTTTAAAGATACATAGCCTTACGAGATACATAGCCTTTAGAGATGCATAGCCTTTAGAGATACATAGCCTTTAGAGATACATAGCCTTTAGAGATACATAGCCTTTAGAGATACATAGCCTTTAGAGATACATAGCCTTTAGAGATACATAGCCTTACGAGATACATAGCCTTTAGAGATACATAGCCTTACGAGATACATAGCCTTTAGAGATACATAGCCTTAAGAGATACACAGCCTTACGAGATACATAGCCTTTAGAGATACATAGCCTTTAGAGATACATAGCCTTTAGAGATACATAGCCTTTAGATACATAGCCTTTAGAGATACATAGCCTTACGAGATACACAGCCTTACGAGATACATAGCCTTTAGAGATACATAGCCTTTAGAGATACATAGCCTTTAGAGATACATAGCCTTTAGAGATACATAGCCTTACGAGATACACAGCCTTACGAGATACATAGCCTTTAGAGATACATAGCCTTTAGAGATACATAGCCTTACGAGATACATAGCCTTTAGAGATACATAGCCTTACGAGATACATAGCCTTTAGAGATACATAGCCTTTAGAGATACATAGCCTTACGAGATACATAGCCTTTAGAGATACATAGCCTTACGAGATACACAGCCTTACGAGATACATAGCCTTTAGAGATACATAGCCTTTAGAGATACATAACCTTACGAGATACATAGCCTTACGAGATACACAGCCTTACGAGATACATAGCCTTTAGAGATACATAGCCTTTAGAGATACATAGCCTTTAGAGATACATAGCCTTTAGAGATACATAACCTTACGAGATACATAGCCTTTAGAGATACATAGCCTTTAGAGATACATAGCCTTTAGAGATACATAGCCTTTAGAGATACATAGCCTTTAGAGATACATAACCTTAAGAGATACATAGCCTTTAGAGATACATAGTCTTTAGATACATAGCCTTTAGAGATACATAGCCTTTAGAGATACACAGCCTTACGAGATACATAGCCTTTAGAGATACATAGTCTTTAGATACATAGCCTTTAGAGATACATAGTCTTTAGATACATAGCCTTTAGAGATACATAGCCTTTAGAGATACATAGCCTTGCGAGATACATAGCCTTAAGAGATACATAACCTTAAGAGATACATAGCTTTAAGTGACACAAAGCTTCAAGAGACAGCGAACTTTAAGAGACATAGCTTAAAAGATACGTATCTTCAAGATATACATAGCTTTAGGAGATACATATCTTAAAAAGATACATAGCATTAAGAGAGAGAACACCAGCTCCAAGAGTGAGGCGAGGAGAGAGAGGACAGGATGTACACTATAATGTTGATTGGTTTACACATCCTGGTCATGGTGGTCAGGGTCCTTAGTGGTCCTTAGTGGTCCCCAAGTGGTCCTTAGTGGTCCTTAGTAGTCTTTAGCGGTCCTTAATGGTCCTTAGCGGTCCTTAGTGATCCTTAGCGGTCCTTAGTGGTTCTTAGTGGTCCCGCAGTGGTCCTTAGTGGTCCTTAGCGGTCCTTAGTGGTCCTTAGTGGTCCCCCAGTGGTCCTTAGTGGTCCTTAGTAGTCTTTAGCGGTCCTTAGTGGTCCCCCAGTGGTCTTTAGTGGTCCTTAGTGGTTCTTAGTGGTTCTTAGTGGTCCTTAGTGGTCATTAGTGGTCATTAGTGGTCATTAGTGGTCCTTAGTGGTCCCCAGTGGTCCTTAGTGGTCATTAGTGGTCCTTAGTGGTTCTTAGTGGTCCCCAGTGGTCATTAGTGGTCCTTAGTGGTTCTTAGTGGTCCTTAGTAGTCTTTAGCGGTCCTTAGTCTTCCTCAGTGGTCCTTATCGGTCCTTAGTGGTCCTTAGTAGTCTTTAGCGGTCCTTAGTGGTCCTTAGTGGTCATTAGTGGTCCTTAGTGGTCCTTAGTGGTCCCCAGTGGTCATTAGTGGTCATTAGTGGTCCTTAGCGGTCCTTAGTGGCCCTTAGTGGTCCTTATCGGTCCTTAGTGGTCCTTAGCGGTCCTTATTGGTCCTTAGTGGTCCTTATAGTGGTCCTTGGCGGTCCCCCAGTGGTCCTTAGTGGTCCCCCAGTGATCCTTAGTGGTCCTTATAGTGATCCTTAGCGGTCCTTAGTGGTCCTTATTGGCCCTTAGTGGTCCCCCAGTGATCCACCAGTGATCCTTAGTGGTCCTTATTGGTCCCCAGTGGTCCCCCAGTGGTCCTTAGCGGTCCTTATAGTGATCCTTATTGGTCCTTAGTAGTCTTTAGCGGTCCTTATTGGTCCTTAGCGGTCCTTATAGTGGTCCTTAGTGGTCCTTATAGTGGTCCTTAGCGGTCCCCCAGTGGTCCTTAGTGGTCTTTAGCGGTCCTTAATGATCCTTAGTGGTCCTTAGTGGTCCCCCAGTGGTCCTTAGCGATCCTTAGTGGTCCTTAGTGGCCCTTAGTGGTCCTTAGCGGTCCTTAGTGGTCCTTAGCGGTCCTTAGTGGTCTTTAGCGGTCCTTAATGATCCTTAGTGGTCCTTAGCGGTCCTTAGTGGTCCTTAGCGGTCCTTAGTGGTCTTTAGCGGTCCTTAATGATCCTTAGTGGTCCTTAGTGGTCCTTAGTGATCCTTAGTGGTCCTTAGTGGCCCTTAGTGGTCCTTAGCGGTCCTTAGTGGTCCTTAGCGGTCCTTAGTGGTCCTTAGTTGTCGCCAGTGGTCCTTAGTGGTCCTTATAGTAATCCTTAGGGGTCCTTAGTGGTCGCCAGTGGTCCTTAGTGGTCCTTAGCGGTCCCCCAGTGGTCCTTAGCGGTCCCCAGGGGTCCTCAGTGGTCCCCAGTGGCCTTCAGTGGTCCGCAGTAGTCCTCAGTGGTCCCCAGTGGCCTTCGGTGGTCCTCAGTAGTCCCAAGTGCTCCTCTAGGGTCCCCGGAGGTCCTCAGTGGTCCCCAGTGCTCCTCTAGGGTCCCCGGAGGTCCTCAGTGGTCCCCAGTGGTCCTCAGTAGTGGGCAGTGAGAGGTGTCGTACAGTAACCCGGGGCCACACTACCGCCCTCACTAATGACAGACAAACACCCGTCACTAGAACACCTGCTCTACGGTAATTAAGCCAGGCAGTTACTGTGCCCTTTAGGGCTCCCAGCACGGTAGGGGGGGTGTAGGGGGATGGAGGGGGGTGTAGGGGGTTGGAGGGGGGGTGTAGGGGGATAGAGGGGGTGTAGGGGGATGTAGGGGGTGTAGGGGGATGGAGGGGGTGTAGGGGAATGGAGAGGGGGGAGGGGACGAGAAAATATAACATAAAATCCAAATTAACTGATATAATTACATATAATTTTTACATTGATATAGTTATCAATTACTTGATTATAATTACTTGATTCTAATCATTACTTGATTATAATCAATTACTTGATTATAATCATTACTTGTATATAATTAGATTACTCCCCTCATTATTCTTCATCTTAATATTTTCTCCTTTCCCAATGATTACAGATATTAAAAGAAGAGTCCTGATTATTCTGAAGACGTGTATAGAGACCAGAACGTCTTTACCGTTAGGATTCAAACGCGATTTTGAAATGTACCCCCAATGACCACCGTTATTTTCCACAACTGCCTCGTTATTTAAATAATTTTAATACTATTAGCGATTCCGAGTGGTCGAAATAATGGCACTTTGGTTATCACACTGATGAGAGATGGTGCTGAATCCCACCGCTGCCACCATTGTGTGGTAATTACTGGTAATTACTCTAGCCTTAATCATTAACTTATTGTCTCCCCTCACTCACCAGTACTGAACTACACCGGATTTAATGAACATCTCTCAATACTCAGAAATATTTTTTTCAAATATTTGGAAGAATATTAAAAATTTGAATATCCTTGCTGTTACTTCCATCACTGTCAATTTGTCTCCATTTATTGAATTCATCCCCAAATCAACCGACCTCCATCATGAATCAACCCACCTCCACTATAAACCACCAGTCGCATCTCCAGCACTGGTAAATAAACCGAATTGCCTTTGGGAAATAAACCCACGCCATAATATCGTCTTAAATAACCAAGTTTCGCCTTGACGATTCCGATTAAGATATTCAAATACCTGTCCTCTTCTCTTGGGGGTTCAGGCCACGTGGGGGAAGGGGAGGGGAAGAAATGAGAGGGGGAGGAGAAGAAGGGGGGGATAGTGGAGAGGGAAGGATGGTGGGGGGGACATATATGTGTGAGAGAAGTTGGGAGAGGTGTCGGCGGCTCCTGCTCACATAATTGTTATTTAAATTTCATTTTTTAAATATTATTGTCGAGTAGAGATTTTTTAATACTTAGTCTGAGTGTAATTTTTTTAATAAGTTTGAGTGAGACAAAGTTGTCTGTATGTGTACTCACCAGGTTGTGCTTGCGGGAGTTGAGTATGTAATTATCAATGAAGGCACCAAGCCGGGAAAACGATATAAAAAATATCCGATTCACCAAGAATTCTATCGAGGACAAGCGACAGGGAGGGATGGTTGGAAGACACACGCTCGTCCTGGAAGTCAGGACATTCAACAAGGACATGCACAACTGTAAGAGGGACAATGCAGTTAGGACAATAAGGAGCTGGGCGGCGCTCCATTTAGTGTCCGTGAGTTAAGTGTGTATGACCAATACCCAACCTCACCAGAGCAGTTTCCCACCGCCGGTTACGGTGGTAGGAGGAAGGCCACAGGGACATACTACCCTTAAGAGTACAGTTTGTTACCAGTAACAGAAGACCAACAATCCTGCCAACGGGTAAGGATGGAGGAATGATTAATCTCCCTTTACGAGAGATTGGACAAGAGCGGATAGCCTCCTTAGTGGCAGCGTCCGCACGCTCATTTAAAGAGACACCAATATGGCTGGGAACCCAGCAAAACTCTACTGTCTTAAATCAACTGGAGATAAGAAACAGCCAATGTTGAATCTCGACGACCACCGGATGGACTGGATTAAAGGACCCGAGAACCATGAGGGCACTACGAGAGTCAACAGCAACCACAAAGGAGGAATGACAATGAGAAAGCAGGAGAAAGCATGGGAGAGGACGTAGCGATAGAGTCAGAGTTGGGGGACGAGGAAGAAAGCGATGCCTTCTTACCCGCTGGGGAGGACGAAGGAGAGGAGCCAGGCTTACGTTTCTGACTCAAAGAGACAGATGTTCCAGCAACAATGTACTGGGCGACAGACTCAATGGTCTCAGCAGGAGAAGAAGAACGGAGCGAACAACACGAAGATTGCTGGGAGGATGATGGACATCAGCGTGGCCAGACAGGCGGCGTGGAGGGCCAAGAGATTGTGCGGAGGGTCGGGAAGAAGGATTGTTGGGAGAAGGAAAAGAAGACAAAAGACACCTTCCGGGACAAAACGTAAAGAGGGTTGAGCTTCGGCTCTTTGGTCTCGCCTCTTAACTGTGTGTGTATTTTAGATGGTTGGAAAGGGGGGGGTGAAGGGAACTATCAGGAGAGAGCGCCAAGCTATTACGACTATATAGCACTGGGAACGGGTCAGGATTAGGATTTGGGATGGGCCGGGGGAAAGGAATGGTGCCCAACCACTTGGACGGGGGGGGGGGAAGTACTCAACTAGTTATGCTAGCAAGGTTGAGCATAAGCTCTCAAGCCCCGCCTTTCGACCATCAGTAGTTCAATACAGTGACGCTTTTCGCTTGTTCTCCCGCCTCACATTTACATTTACAGTTGTGTAAGGAAGTGCCTCCCACAACGTGTCGTTGTTATGTCTGACCTCTTGTTTCAGTCCCCAGTTGTCGTAAGATCCAGTGCCCTCAAGCTGCCTTTAGAACTCACCCTCATAATCTCAGACAAAAACCTATATGAATATTTTTTTTAAACAGTTTTACTTTTGTTTTAAATTGTTTAGTACTGAACCAGCGACGTGAGGTGCAATTCATGCAGCCTTTCCTCGTAACTCATGCCTCTTAGTTCTGGGACTAGTCCAGCGGCATACCATTGTCTAGGTCCATAGTGCCGGGGCAGCACAGTCAATAATGGGTGTCACAGAGGAGGATGTATACAGAGCAGAGCAGGGATCTCTCTCCAAGTTTCTGAAGGATAACTGGACGATTGTCAATATGGCATATATAGCCGTTGATATCCTGCTGGAGTGTGGCTCTGGTGTTACAACTTCAGTTGTGTCCACTCCTAACTCTTTTGCGTTTTCGGAAGTTGGAAGTTGTCTCCCCCTCATCTGTATTGTATTTGAGCTCTTCTTCTCCCATCTCCTATCCTCATAACCTTGCATTTGTCAGGATTAAAGTCTAG
>NW_025557378.1:17500-20000 GCF_020424385.1 Procambarus clarkii
AGATAGATAGTTATATTATTTAATGCTTGTAACGTTTCCTCTAAAGGTTTGTAGCTAAAAGTTAAATTATATTTACAACTGTAATACTATTTAAGGGCATTATACTAGTTTATGGTATCACATTTGTCTGTCACATGTCTTGCTGGACACAAGTCTTGCTGGACAGAAGTCTTGCTGGACACAAGTCTTGCTGGACACATGTCTTGCTGGACACATGTCTTGCTGGACACAAGTCTTGCTGGACACAAGTCTTGCTGGACACAAGTCTTGCTGGACACAAGTCTTGCTGGACACAAGTCTTGCTGGACACAAGTCTTGCTGGACACATGTCTTGCTGGACACAAGTCTTGCTGGACACATGTCTTGCTGGACACATGTCTTGCTGGACACAAGTCTTGCTGGACACCAGTCTTGCTGGACACAAGTCTTGCTGGACACATGTCTTGCTGGACACAAGTCTTGCTGGACACAAGTCTTGCTGGACACAAGTCTTGCTGGACACAAGTCTTGCTGGACACAAGCTGGACACAAGTCTTGCTGGACACATGTCTTGCTGGACACATGTCTTGCTGGACACAAGTCTTGCTGGACACCAGTCTTGCTGGACACAAGTCTTGCTGGACACATGTCTTGCTGGACACAAGTCTTGCTGGACACAAGTCTTGCTGGACACAAGTCTTGCTGGACACAAGTCTTGCTGGACACAAGCTGGACACAAGTCTTGCTGGACACATGTCTTGCTGGACACAAGTCTTGCTGGACACAAGTCTTGCTGGACACAAGTCTTGCTGGACACAAGTCTTGCTGGACACAAGTCTTGCTGGACACAAGTCTTGCTGGACACAAGTCTTGCTGGACACAAGTCTTGCTGGACACAAGTCTTGCTGGACACAAGTCTTGCTGGACACAAGTCTTGCTGGACACAAGTCTTGCTGGACACATGTGCTGGACACATGTCTTGCTGGACACAAGTCTTGCTGGACACATGTCTTGCTGGACACAAGTCTTGCTGGACACAAGTCTTGCTGGACACATGTCTTGCTGGACACAAGTCTTGCTGGACACAAGTCTTGCTGGACACAAGTCTTGCTGGACACAAGTCTTGCTGGACACATGTCTTGCTGGACACATGTCTTGCTGGACACAAGTCTTGCTGGACACAAGTCTTGCTGGACACATGTCTTGCTGGACACAAGTCTTGCTGGACAGATGTCTTCCTGGACACAAGTCTTCCTGGACACAAGTCTTGCTGGACACAAGTCTTGCTGGACACAAGTCTTGCTGGACACAAGTCTTGCTGGACACAAGTCTTGCTGGACACAAGTCTTGCTGGACACAAGTCTTGCTGGACACAAGTCTTACTGGACACAAGTCTTGCTGGACACAAGTCTTGCTGGACACAAGTCTTGCTGGACACAAGTCTTGCTGGACACAAGTCTTGCTGGACACATGTCTTCCTGGACACAAGTCTTGCTGGACACAAGTCTTGCTGGACACAAGTCTTGCTGGACACAAGTCTTCCTGGACACATGTCTTGCTGGACACAAGTCTTCCTGGACACAAGTCTTGCTGGACACAAGTCTTCCTGGACACATGTCTTGCTGGACACAAGTCTTCCTGGACACAAGTCTTACTGGACACAAGTCTTGCTGGACACAAGTCTTGCTGGACACAAGTCTTGCTGGACACAAGTCTTGCTGGACACAAGTCTTGCTGGACACAAGTCTTGCTGGACACAAGTCTTGCTGGACACAAGTCTTCCTGGACACATGTCTTGCTGGACACAAGTCTTGCTGGACACAAGTCTTGCTGGACACAAGTCTTCCTGGACACATGTCTTCCTGGACACAAGTATTATCATGCTCTTCCTAACCCAAAACGAATCATTCCAGTTTTTCTTTTCAATTTGACTGAATTCCTCAGCTGACAATCAGTTCAACTGTCAATCTGCTGTCAACTGTCTGTCTGTCAAACTCTTCGTCTGTCTTTAATGCAAAGTGTTTGATGTCAAGGGCTTCTGCTATGGTAAATCTTCAATTTTCGCGGTACATAAGAGGGGAAACTCCTCTAGATGTACCACCAGAGCACCCACTAGAGGCAGGTGTCGTAACTTCTTCAAGACGCCTCCTGGGAAATCCACCGTTCGTAACACTTCAGGTAAGAAAGTTTGTGTTGATTAAGCCCTCGCTAAAGTTAACTTTAATTAGCGCAGGTAAGAAGGGCATATACGAGCACGGCCCAAGTTATCATATTGTCTTGAAGTTGTTATTAGTTCACCTGGTGTACCTTGTGGTACCTGGGGTACCTTGTGGTACCTGGGGTACCTTGTGGTACCTGGGGTACCTTGTGGTGCCTGGTGTACCTTGTGGTGCCTGGGGTACCTTGTGGTGCCTGGGGTACCTTGTGGTACCTGGGGTACCTTGTGGTGCCTGGTGTACCTTGTGGTGCCTGGTGTACCTTGTGGTACCTGGGGTACCTTGTGGTACCTGGGGTACCTTGT
>NW_025557378.1:25000-52500 GCF_020424385.1 Procambarus clarkii
AGTGTTTCCCACTACGAGTGGACGAGGTACTGGGTGATGGAAACACTGAGGGTTGGTGAACACTGCATGTGTGTGCGCTTTTGGTGTCCTGTGTGGAAGTGACACATCTGTAAATAAGTGTAGAAATATTCTATTCTAATATATTTTAATGGTGAGGGTAAATGTATTGAAGGGAAAAGTGTATTATTCCTCCCCCCTTTTCTTATTGCATTATATATCCAATTCTTGAAGGCATGCTACCGACTTGGGGTCGGATACTATAATAGACGTTACAACATCGTGGCCCCACAAAGTAAGGTGATTCGATAAAATAACTATGCCCAAGATTACCATCAAAGTGCCGTCGGGATGATAGGCAAATAGTCTCGGCTGCAATCATCTTTTGTACGATCACTAATGGTCGAGTGGTTAAGGTCTCCCGTACACCAGTTGCATAGTGCTCCTGGTAGTATGGGTTCGAGTTACTTCTGGGGGGTAGAGTTTTCTGTTTATATATATATATATATATATATATATATATATATATATATATATATATATATATATATATATATATATGAGAGAAATGAAGAAGTTATTCTGAGACAATTGGGTGACTTGAACCAACGTTCTACTGATCCCAGACACCTGCCTTACCTCCCATTGAACTCAGTAGAGTTACAGGTTCATGTGTGTATATATATATATATATATATATATATATATATATATATATATATATATATATATATATATATATATATATATACAAACATACATACATGAACACGTATATTCGCTGCTTGTACACAGACGAACAAACCTTCATATGTTTCACAATTCAGAACAATAAAACTATCAAAAAAATAAAAATTCCAGTTTCATTTTACCATTAACAACTTTATGGAGGTCACAGTCACCAAAATAATGGTAAACAACTCCAGAAAGTAATTAAGCGTGTCTAGAGAACAACAAGACAAATACACAAACACACAAATAATCACAATAATTCCACCGGGATCAAAGATAATAATTGGTATTACGAACCACAGCCAACTCTTTGATGTGAAATTTCTAAGAAAAGCAGTTCAAAGTAATGGAATTCATGGGTTGGAATAACATAAGGTTGGACGAGCCTCGTTAAGGGCCCAGAGTTCAGACCTTCAGGGAACTTCAAGAGCATCCGCTGAAGATAGTTTACTGTACAATTAACAGTTAACTGCGCTTCGCTCTAATTGATGAGGAGATGAGTTGAGGGGGGGGGAGGGGGAGGATGGGGAGGGGGGGGGGGGGGGGGGAGTGAGACCAGTTGACTCAGGGGGGTTCAGGTTGAATAGCAATTTGAAGTGATTGAAGTTAGGTATTTTAAAGTTATAGCTTAGAGTTTCGAGAATAAGGTCGGTTTGTTCATTCTTAACTTAGATTTCTAAGTTTAAGTTTGTCAAGCTATAGTTTAGACTTGTAATTCCTGCAGCATGAGGCATTTAAGGCAGTAACAACCATTTAAGGCTTATGAGAGTTACAACCATTTAAGGCTTAGGGTGGCAGGGGAGGGAGGGAAGGGGCAGGGGAGGGTAGGGAGGGCAGGGGAGAGCAGGGAAGGGCAGGGGGGGGGGGAGGGATAAGGGTGTCAGCGTACTGTAGCAACACTGCCGACAGGACGCACCGGTAATTGTCTTCCTCTTGCTCAGTGGTGTGGCCGGGGGTGGTGTGTGGCCGGGGGTGGTGTGTGGCCGGGAGTGGTGTGTGGCCGGGGGGGTGGTGTGTGGCCGGGGGTGGTGTGTGGCCGGGGGTGTGGTGTGTGGCCGGGGGGGTGGTGTGTGGCCGGGGGTGGTGTGTGGCCGGGGGTGGTGTGTGGCCGGGGGTGGTGTGTGGCCGGGGGTGGTGTGTGGCCGGGAGTGGTGTGTGGCCGGGGGGGTGGTGTGTGGCCGGGGGTGGTGTGTGGCCGGGGGTGGTGTGTGGCCGGGGGTGGTGTGTGGCCGGGGGTGGTGTGTGGCCGGGGGGGTGGTGTGTGGCCGGGGGTGGTGTGTGGCCGGGGGTGGTGTGTGGCCGGGGTGGTGTGTGGCCGGGGGTGGTGTGTGTGGCCGGGGGTGGTGTGTGTGGCCGGGGGTGGTGTGTGGCCGGGGGTGGTGTGTGGGGGGTGGTGTGTGGCCGGGGGTGGTGTGTGGCCGGGGGTGGTGTGTGGCCGGGGGTGGTGTGTGGCCGGGGGTGTGGTGTGTGGCCGGGGGGGTGGTGTGTGGCCGGGGGGTGGTGTGTGGCCGGGGGTGTGGTGTGTGTCCGGGGGTGGTGTGTGGCCGGGGGTGTGGTGTGTGGCCGGGGGTGGTGTGTGGCCGGGGGTGTGGTGTGTGTCCGGGGGTGGTGTGTGGCCGGGGGTGTGGTGTGTGGCCGGGGGTGGTGTGTGGCCGGGGGGGTGGGGTGTGTGGCCGGGGGGGTGTGTGTGGCCGGGGGGGGTGGTGTGTGGCCGGGGGTGTGGTGTGTGGCCGGGGGTGGTGTGTGGCCGGGGGTGGTGTGTGGCCGGGGGTGGTGTGTGTGGCCGGGGGTGGTGTGTGGCCGGGGGTGGGTGTGTGGCCGGGGGTGGTGTGTGGCCGGGGGTGGTGTGTGGCCGGGGGTGGTGTGTGGCCGGGGGTGGTGTGTGGCCGGGGTGTGGTGTGTGTCCGGGGTGGTGTGTGGCCGGGGGTGTGGTGTGTGGCCGGGGGTGGTGTGTGGCCGGGGGTGGTGTGTGGCCGGGGGTGGTGTGTGTGGCCGGGGGTGTGGTGTGTGTCCGGGGGTGGTGTGTGTCCGGGGGTATGGTGTGTGGCCGGGGGTGTGGTGTGTGTCCGGGGGTGGTGTGTGGCCGGGGGTGTGGTGTGTGTCCGGGGGTGGTGTGTGTCCGGGGGTGTGGTGTGTGGCCGGGGGTGGTGTGTGTCGGGGGTGTGGTGTGTGGCCGGGGGTGTGGTGTGTGTCCGGGGGGTGTGGTGTGTGGCCGGGGGTGTGGTGTGTCCCGGGGGGGGTGGTGTGTGGCCGGGGGTGTGGTGTGTCCGGGGGTGGTGTGTGGCCGGGGGTGGTGTGTGGCCGGGGGTGGTGTGTGTCCGGGGGTGGTGTGTGGCCGGGGGTGTGGTGTGTGTCCGGGGGTGGTGTGTGGCCGGGGGTGTGGTGTGTGTCCGGGGGTGGTGTGTGGCCGGGGGTGTGGTGTGTGGCCGGGGGTGGTGTGTGTCCGGGGGTGGTGTGTGTCCGGGGGTGGTGTGTGGCCGGGGGTGGTGTGTGTGGCCAGGGGTGGTGTGTGTGGCCGGGGGTGGTGTGTGTGGCCGGGGGTGGTGTGTGTGGCCGGGGGTGGTGTGTGGCCGGGGGTGGTGTGTGGCCGGGGGGGTGGTGTGTGGCCGGGGGGCTGGTGTGTGGCGGGGGTGGTGTGTGGCCGGGGGTGGTGTGTGGCCGGGGGTGGCGTGTGGCCGGGGGTGGTGTGTGGCCGGGGGTGGTGTGTGGCCGGGGGGGTGGTGTGTGGCCGGGGGTGGTGTGTGGCCGGGGGTGGTGTGTGGCCGGGGGGGTGGTGTGTGGCCGGGGGGCTGGTGTGTGGCCGGGGGTGGTGTGTGGCCGGGGGTGGTGTGTGGCCGGGGGTGGTGTGTGGCCGGGGGTGGTGTGTGGCCGGGGGTGGTGTGTGGCCGGGGGTGGTGTGTGGCCGGGGGGTGGTGTGTGGCCGGGGGTGGTGTGTGGCCGGGGGTGGTGTGTGGCCGGGGGGGTGGTGTGTGGCCGGGGGTGGTGTGTGGCCGGGGGTGGTGTGTGGCCGGGAGGGTGGTGTGGCCGGGGGTGGTGTGTGGCCGGGGGGCTGGTGTGTGGCCGGGAGGGTGGTGTGGCCGGGGGTGGTGTGTGGCCGGGAGGGTGGTGTGGCCGGGGGTGGTGTGTGGCCGGGGGTGGTGTGGTGGTCCAACTGAAGGAGAGGTATGGCGGAAGTTGAACTTTAGCTCTGTGGTCCCACCTCTCAACCTACAATCAGTTGATCTCATGTTTAAACTAATCAGCTGATCTCATGTTTACACTAATCAGTTGATCTCATGTTTACACTAGTCAGCTGATCTCATGTTTACACTAATCAGCTGACCTCATGTTTACTTTAATCAGCTGATCTCATGTTTACACTAATCAGCTGATCTCATGTCTACACTAGTCAGCTGATTGCACGTTTATATTAATC
The DNA here is from genome assembly GCF_020424385.1 of Procambarus clarkii. Taxonomy (NCBI): domain Eukaryota; kingdom Metazoa; phylum Arthropoda; class Malacostraca; order Decapoda; family Cambaridae; genus Procambarus; species Procambarus clarkii. The sequence goes on from NW_025557378.1 coordinate 29,145, forward strand.
ACCTGACTGCATGTTTATATTAATCGGCTGATCTCATGTTTACACCAATCAGCTGATCTGATGTTTACACAAATCAGCTGATTGGGAGCGAGCCACGTGTTCATCTCCGAGACACACAAAGACCTGGCGGCTCAGCCAATAGGGAAGGAGGAAACTCAGCCTCCGTGAGAATTACTCTCTGGTTCGTGTAATAAAGTTGATTGGCTCCAGGCTGACACTCTGTCCTTGCAACTCTGGTCAACTTCGTTTCAGTTAAGTGAGAAAGGTATTTTTGGGACGAGGGAGACCTTTCTAATCTCCCTCTATCTTTCTCCCTCTCTTTCTCTCTCACTCCCTGCTTGTATTTTCTTTTTCCATTGGTTCTCCTTGTTGTTTCTCTCTCTTCCTTGCTCCCTGACTTCTTGCCTTCTGTCTCTCTCTCTCCCTACTTCCCTCTCTCTCTCCCCTCCCCTACAATCTTCCCATCACCTCCAACACCTGCCCCCTCCACAAGACGTGCTCCCACCCCCTCACGACCCCACCCAGCACCCCCGCCCGCCGCCCATTACTACCCCCCCCCCCCCACCCGAGGCTCCACTACCTCACCTCCCCCAACATCAACAACCATGACCTGTAGGACCACCACCCCGCCCACTCCGCCTCAGGGAGATATGGGAGAAACATGAGGGTGCTTCACTCCGCCCTCCTGCCTCGCCCCGCCCCGCCCCCCTCCTGCTTCGCCCCGCCCCATCCTGCCACGCCCCTACGAAAGGACTACGAATCCCGAGCGCTGTCCACTGAGCCGTGAGTCCCCTGTGGGAAGCAGCACTGTGGTGATGCTCTTATGTCAGTGTGGGCTGCGTCCTGGTCTTGTGGTCTCCGTCTGGCCCTTGGGGCCACCCCCCTCACCACCACCGTTTGTGTCTCAGTCATACACACACCTGTAACACACACACCTGTAACACACACACCTGTAACACACACACCTGTAGCATACATCTGCAGCTTACATAACGACATGTGGTTTTTGGCGCACTATTGCACACTCTGGCACTATTTTAAATAGTGCCAGAGTGGGCCAAAATATATATCTTGCTGACATTCCCTGTGATCTTATTTAATTCAAATAATGAGAGGAATTATAATTTCTTTATGTACATTTTCCTCTCAAGTGAGGTAGAGAGAGGAGGGAGAGAGGGAGGTAGAGAGAGGAGGGAGAGAGGGAGGTAGAGAGAGGAGGGAGAGAGGGAGGTAGAGAGAGGAGGGAGAGAGGGAGGTAGAGAGAGGAGGGAGAGAGGGAGGTAGAGAGAGGAGGGAGAGAGGGAGGTAGAGAGAGGAGGGAGAGAGGGAGAGATAATGGGGAAGAGAGAGGGAGGGGGGTGGAGAGAGGGGTCACACCTCATCACTGAGACAGGTGAAGATAAGGATCACTCATTCATGTTATCTCTGTTAGTACTTGTGAGAGTACCTGTCTGTCTCTCTCTCTCTCTCTCTCTCTCTCTCTCTCTCACACACACACACACCAGTAGGCCTACTGGTGTGTTTACAACCACACACACCCATCAGTAGGCCTACTGGTGTGTTTGTTCCTGTGTGTTTACAACCAACACAAACACACACACATACATGTGTGTATAACCTGCACCTGGAGTAGGGTTCCCGCCACCATTGTGTTACCTCAACCCTTCCTCCGAATAGACAGTACGTTTTAATACTAAATGTAATAAGTACATTTCTGACTGTCTACATAGTACATAAATACACATAATTGTGTTGTTACATTTACCTCCTCATATATTCTCCTCATTTTCTGTTAATACACTCACAATTTTTGGGATGAAGTTTTCGTGTTCAATTCTATATACACAAGTTTTAAATATAATGAATTTCTTCTTCAGTTTTATTAAACAATAGAGATTTTATACAATAATTTGAAAATATCCGGAGTTACTTTATAATTTATTGAAAGATTTTAGTTTTGTTATATTAGTTTTATAAAACTGTAATATCAATATAGCTATAAGTTAAGTTCTAATTGTAATTAAGAAGCAATAAATGCTAATTACATGCTTGTCCTCCAAGACTCCAAAGGTTAGGTTAGGTCGTGGTTTTCTATACTGCTTTTCAGGTAAACTCTAATATTCACAATATTTTGATGCGATGCTGGACATTAAGTGCATTTATGTACTATGCCGATAGTCAGGATTATACTTATTACATTTAGTATTAAAACGTACTGTCTATTCGGAGGATGGGCTGGTTACCCTGTAATGTGCTTCATATATCAACAACCATCTATCCAAACCTGTATTTACCCAGGGCTTTCCTAAATCTTAATTTCTTAAGAATAGAATATAAACTTAAGCATGTGACTCTAAACTTAAGCTCCTGACTCTAAACTTAAGCACCTGACTTCTATAAGCCTAAAGAGGAAGTGTGACAAAGCACATGGACGTACTTGTGTACTGTGCACATGGGTGTACTTGTGTACTGTGCACATGGGTGTACTTGTGTACTGTGCACATGGACGTACTTGTGTACTGTGTACATGGGTGTACTTGTGTACTGTGCACATGGGTGTACTTGTGTACTGTGCACATGGGTGTACTTGTGTACTGTGCACATGGGCGTACTTGTGTACTGTGCACATGGGTGTACTTGTGTACTGTGCACATGGGCGTACTTGTGTTCTGTGCACATGGGCGTACTTGTGTACTGTGCACATGGGTGTACTTGTGTACTGTGCACATGGACGTACTTGTGTACTGTGTACATGGGTGTACTTGTGTACTGTGCACATGGACGTACTTGTGTACTGTGCACATGGGTGTACTTGTGTACTGTGCACATAGTTGTACTTGTGTACTGTGCACATGGGCGTACTTGTGTTCTGTGCACATGGGCGTACTTGTGTACTGTGCACATGGGTGTACTTGTGTACTGTGCACATGGGTGTACTTGTGTACTGTGCACATGGGCGTATTTGTGTACTGTACCTGGTTGATGGGGTTCTGGGAGTACTTCTACTCCTCAAGCCCAAGAGAGAGAGAGAGAGAGAGAGAGAGAGAGGAGAGAGAGAGAGAGAGAGAGAGACAACACACACACAGACAGAGACAGAGATAGAGATAGAGAGAGAGATAGAGAGAGAGAGATAGATAGATAGAGAGAGAGAGAGAGAGACAGAGATAGACAGAGACAGAGACAGAGAGAGAGAGAGAGAGAGAGAGAGAGAGAGAGAGGGAGAGAGCAGCCCAGATGGCCACTCTCCCACGCTACACTCCCAGAGAGTGAGTGAGAGGGCGACAACCTCTCTCACAAAGTCCTGGCTGTTCCCTCCTCATATATCAGAGCCTCTACCCTCACTCTCACAGTTACCGCGGCTTCTACCTGCCGGGTAATTACCCTAATTACACTCACACGATCTTTAATTATGGTAATGACCGTAGTTATGGTTAATGGTAGATAAGGCGCTAGATAAGGTGGCAGGACTGGTAATGGTGGTAGATAAGGTGACAGGACTGGTAATGGTGGTAGATAAGGTGGCAGGACTGGTAATGGTGGTAGATAAGGTGACAGGACTGGTAATGGTGGTAGATAAGGTGGCAGGACTGGTAATGGTGGTAGATAAGGTGGCAGGACTAGGTAATGGTGGTAGATAAGGTGGCAGGACTGGTAATGGTGGTAGATAAGGTGGCAGGACTAGGTAATGGTGGTAGATAAGGTGGCAGGACTAGGTAATTGTGGTAGATAAGGTGGCAGGACTAGGTAATGGTGGTAGATAAGGTGGCAGGACTAGGTAATGGTGGTAGATAAGGTGGCAGGACTGGTAATGGTGGTAGATAAGGTGGCAGGACTAGGTAATGGTGGTAGATAAGGTGCAGGACTAGGTAATGGTGGTAGATAAGGTGCCAGGACTAGGTAATGGTGGTAGATAAGGTGGCTGGACTAGGTAATGGTGGTAGATAAGGTGGCAGGACTAGGTAATGGTGGTAGATAAGGTGGCAGGACTAGGTAATGGCGTAGATAAGGTGGCAGGACTAGGTAATGGTGGTAGATAAGGTGGCAGGACTGGTAATGGTGGTAGATAAGGTGACAGGACTGGTAATGGTGGTAGATAAGGTGGCAGGACTGGTAATGGTGGTAGATAAGGTGACAGGACTGGTAATGGTGGTAGATAAGGTGGCAGAACTGGTAATGGTGGTAGATAAGGTGACAGGACTGGTAATGGTGGTAGATAAGGTGGCAGGACTAGGTAATGGTGGTAGATAAGGTGGCAGGACTAGGTAATGGTGGTAGATAAGGTGGCAGGACTGGTAATGGTGGTAGATAAGGTGGCAGGACTAGGTAATGGTGGTAGATAAGGTGGCAGGACTAGGCAATGGTGGTAGATAAGGTGGCAGGACTAGGTAATGGTGGTATATAAGGTGGCAGGACTAGGTAATGGTGGTAGATAAGGTGGCAGGACTGGTAATGGTGGTAGATAAGGTGGCAGGACTAGGTAATGGTGGTAGATAAGGTGGCAGGACTAGGTAATGGTGGTAGATAAGGTGCCAGGACTAGGTAATGGTGGTAGATAAGGTGGCTGGACTAGGTAATGGTGGTAGATAAGGTGGCAGGACTAGGTAATGGTGGTAGATAAGGTGGCAGGACTAGGTAATGGCGGTAGATAAGGTGGCAGGACTAGGTAATGGTGGTAGATAAGGTGGCAGGACTGGTAATGGTGGTAGATAAGGTGGCAGGACTAGGTAATGGTGGTAGATAAGGTGGCAGGACTAGGTAATGGTGGTAGATAAGGTGCCAGGACTAGGTAATGGTGGTAGATAAGGTGGCTGGACTAGGTAATGGTGGTAGATAAGGTGGCAGGACTAGGTAATGGTGGTAGATAAGGTGGCAGGACTAGGTAATGGCGGTAGATAAGGTGGCAGGACTAGGTAATGGTGGTAGATAAGGTGGCAGGACTGGTAATGGTGGTAGATAAGGTGGCAGGACTAGGTAATGGTGGTAGATAAGGTGGCTGGACTGGTAATGGTGGTAGATAAGGTGGCAGGACTAGGTAATGGTGGTAGATAAGGTGGCAGGACTAGGTAATGGTGGTAGATAAGGTGGCAGGACTAGGCAATGGTGGTAGATAAGGTGGCAGGACTGGTAATGGTGGTAGATAAGGTGCCAGGACTAGGTAATGGTGGTAGATAAGGTGGCAGGACTGGTAATGGTGGTAGATAAGGTGCCAGGACTAGGTAATGGTGGTAGATAAGGTGGCTGGACTGGTAATGTTGGTAGATAAGGTGGCAGGACTAGGTAATGGTGGTAGATAAGGTGGCAGGACTAGGTAATGGTGGTAGATAAGGTGGCAGGACTAGGTAATGGTGGTAGATAAGGTGGCACGACTGGTAATGGTGGTAGATAAGGTGCCAGGACTAGGTAATGGTGGTAGATAAGGTGGCTGGACTAGGTAATGGTGGTAGATAAGGTGGCAGGACTAGGTAATGGTGGTAGATAAGGTGGATGGACTAGGTAATGGTGGTAGATAAGGTGGCAGGACTAGGTAATGGTGGTAGATAAGGTGGCAGGACTAGGTAATGGCGGTAGATAAGGTGGCAGGACTAGGTAATGGTGGTAGATAAGGTGGCAGGACTGGTAATGGTGGTAGATAAGGTGGCAGGACTAGGTAATGGTGGTAGATAAGGTGGCTGGACTGGTAATGGTGGTAGATAAGGTGGCAGGACTAGGTAATGGTGGTAGATAAGGTGGCAGGACTAGGTAATGGTGGTAGATAAGGTGGCAGGACTAGGCAATGGTGGTAGATAAGGTGGCAGGACTGGTAATGGTGGTAGATAAGGTGCCAGGACTAGGTAATGGTGGTAGATAAGGTGGCAGGACTGGTAATGGTGGTAGATAAGGTGCCAGGACTAGGTAATGGTGGTAGATAAGGTGGCTGGACTGGTAATGGTGGTAGATAAGGTGGCAGGACTAGGTAATGGTGGTAGATAAGGTGGCAGGACTAGGTAATGGTGGTAGATAAGGTGGCAGGGCTAGGTAATGGTGGTAGATAAGGTGGCACGACTGGTAATGGTGGTAGATAAGGTGCCAGGACTAGGTAATGGTGGTAGATAAGGTGGCTGGACTAGGTAATGGTGGTAGATAAGGTGGCAGGACTAGGTAATGGTGGTAGATGTTTGGGGTTTGTATGACTGGTAGATAATTAGGGTGAGTATGACTGGTAGATAATTAGGGTCAGTATGACTGGCAGATAGTCATTACAGACGATAACTGCAGAATGAAGCACACCATAAGTTATGGACTTGGGGTAGAGGAATGGCTGCAAGACTTCAAGACTAGTATGTGTAAGGTAATGAGACTAGGGAGAGGGGTTGGAGGACGGAGTACAAGGACGAATAACCCATCTGGGAGTAGACAAACACAATACCCCCCCCCATACCACTACCACCACCATCACCACTACCACCACCACCCCCCATACCACCACCACCACTACCCCCCCCCCATACCACCACCACCACCACGTGCTTCTCCTCCATATCATCATTATTCATTTATCTTATAAATATGTAATGAGATACTCTATAATCTCTACTCCCGCTCTTATCCCCGTCTCTCTCTCTCTCTCTCTCTCTCTCTCTCTCTCTCTCTCTCTCTCTCTCTCTCTCTCTCTCTCTCTCTCTCTCTCTCTCACACGAACTTGCCAGGATCTTCACAGCGCCACCATGACCGTCCACTCCTCTACTGTTCCTCTCCCTCACTGTCTCCCCCTCCTCCCCCCTGTAAGGGTGTGAGAGAAGCGGTAATGATGTGACGTCTCCGCCATCACCCCCCCCCCTTCCGGCACCCAGGGGGGAGGAGGGAAGCTGTGGGTGAGTGAGGGAAGCTGTGGGAGAGTGAGGGAAGCTGTGGGTGAGTGAGGGAAGCTGTGGGAGAGTGAGGGAAGCTGTGGGAGAGTGAGGGAAGCTGTGGGAGAGGGAGGGAAGCTGTGGGAGAGGGAGGGAAGCTGTGGGAGAGTGAGGGAAGCTGTGGGAGAGTGAGGGAAGCTGTGGGAGAGTGAGGGAAGCTGTGGGAGAGTGAGGGAAGCTGTGGAAGAGTGAGGGAAGCTGTGGGAGAGTGAGGGAAGCTGTGGGAGAGGGAGGGAAGCTGTGGGAGAGTGAGGGAAGCTGTGGGAGAGGGAGGGAAGCTGTGGGAGAGGGAGGGAAGCTGTGGGAGTGTGAGGGAAGCTGTGGGAGAGTGAGGGAAGCTGTGGGAGAGTGAGGGAAGCTGTGGGAGAGTGAGGGAAGCTGTGGGAGAGGGAGGGAAGCTGTGGGAGAGTGAGGGAAGCTGTGGGAGAGGGAGGGAAGCTGTGGGAGAGGGAGGGAAGCTGTGGGAGAGTGAGGGAAGCTGTGGGAGAGTGAGGGAAGCTGTGGGAGAGTGAGGGAAGCTGTGGGAGAGGGAGGGAAGCTGTGGGAGAGGGAGGGAAACTGTTGGAGAGGCTTCCACCTGTGTCCTCTTGTCCTACTGTTTCTCAGCTTCAAGAAGCTATCCTTATCCACCTGGTCTATTCATCTCATTATCTAGTATGTCGTGATCATGTGTCCTCTGTTTCTTCTGCCCTCTATGATTTAGTTACATTAGTCTATCCCTCACAGTTGTACGTGTTGCGAACCTCTGAACCTTTTTCAAATTTGCTATCGTGGTTTTTGACAGTCAAGGAACACACAGTCGACCCAGTCTTATGTTTCCTGTTTTGTCTGCTCAACTGTCTCACAGAACTCTTTATCAGGTTTCTCTGGCAACACTTTCACTCTCTTAATACATGCTGCCCTTTTGTCACTCATGGGGCTGGGATATGAGGGCATGGGGGTGGGATATGAGGGCATAGGGGTGGGATATGAGGCCATGAGGCTGGGATATGAGGGTATGGGGCTGGGATATGAGGGTATGGGGCTGGGATATGAGGGTATGGGGCTGGGATATGATGAGGGCATGGGGGTATGGGGCTGGGATATGAGGGTATGGGGCTGGGATATTTGGGCATGGGACTGGGATATGAGGGTATGGGGCTGGGATATGAGGACAAGGAGCTGGGATATGAGGGCATGGGGGTGGGATATGAGGGCATATGGGGTGGGATATGAGGGCATGAGGCTGGGATATGAGGGTATGGGGCTGGGATATGAGGGTATGGGGCTGGGATATGAGGGTATGGGGCTGGGATATGAGGGTATGGGGCTGGGATATGAGGGCATGGGACTGGGATATGAGGACAAGGAGCTGGGATATGAGGGCATGGGGGTGGGATATGAGGGCATGGGGCTGGGATATGAGGGTATGGGGCTGGGATATGAGGGTATGGGACTGGGATATGAGGACAAGGAGCTGGGATATGAGGGCATGGGGGTGGGATATGAGAGCATGGGGCTGGGATATGAGGGTATGGGGCTGGGATATGAGGACAAGGAGCTGGGATATGAGGGCATGGGGGTGGGATATGAGGGCATGGGACTGGGATATGAGGGCATGGGGGTGGGATATGAGGGCATGGGGGTGGGATATGAGGGCATGGGGCTGGGATATGAGGGTATGGGGCTGGGATATGAGGGTATGGGGCTGAGATATGAGGGCATGGGGCTGGGATATGAGGGCATGGAGCTGGGATATGAGTGCATGGGGCTGGGATATGAGGGCATGGAGGTGGGATGAGGGAATGGGGCTGGGATATAAGGGCATGGGGCTGGGATATGAGGGCATGGAGCTGGGATATGAGGGCATGGGGCTGGGATATGAGGGCATGGGGCTGGGATATGAGGACATGGAGCTGGGATATGAGGGCGTGGGGCTGGGATATGAGGACAAGGAGCTGGGATATGAAGACAAGGAGCTGGGATATGAGGGCATGGGGGTGGGATATAAGGACAAGGAGCTGGGATATGAGGACAAGGAGCTGGGGAATGAGGACAAGGAGCTGGGATATGAGGACAAGGAGCTGGGATATGAGAACAAGGAGCTGGGATATGAGGACAAGGAGCTGGGATATGAGGACAAGGAGCTGGGATATGAGGACAAGGAGCTGGGATATGAGGACAAGGAGCTGGGATATGATGACAAAAAGCTGTGACATGAGGATCGAATTAAGAAAAAAGTGCCCAAACTGTTCTTTTAAGACAGCCAAAATAACAAACAAATACTTTATAACAAATGTATAACTTTCAGCATAATAATTTTCCCCTAGAACGTACCTGTGAAGCTAATTCTGGGGCGCTGCATGCCACAATACCCGCCTTCCCTACAGGTGAGAAGAAACGGGGGAGACATGAGCACAACATACGAGATACTTAAGACAATAAAAAAACGTGTAAGCTTAGAAATTGTTGGGAAATGCTTGTATCCCAAACAAGTGATCAGAAACTGGAGACATACAAAGATATACATACAAAAATAATAGAATTAAACAGGAATTAATAATAATAATAATAATAATAATAATAATAATAATAATAATAATAATACTATAACACATCATTAAATAAGAAAGGACACGAAGGATTTCAAGACTCCACTTGACCGCATCAGGAGAATCGAGTCCCACATCATCAAAGGATTGAACTCCAAGGTAATGGGCCTTCAGAGACATTCAGATCCCTTGTGAAGGAGCCGAGTTCTGAGACGAGTCAAGGATGTGATCAGAGACAAGGGGAAATGATCTCAGAGGTGGGTGATGGTTGGTATGATCTCTGGTATATGGTATGCTATATCATATATGGTATAATGAAGGATCTGATCTTAGACTACGGTAAAGAGGGGTGATATATATATATATATATATATATATATATATATATATATATATGTATATATATGTATATATATATATATATATATATATATATATATATATATATATATATATATATATATATATATGAGAGAGAGAGAGAGAGAAAATTGCTGCAATTCCTCAAAAATATTCTGATATTTGTATTTTACTGAAGTGTTCAGTCCCATTGGTTCATAGATGAATGTTCTGTTTCCAATCTAACTAGAAATAACCTTTTGTCATAATAGATAAAAACTGTCACTGATACTGTTACGAGGCAGAAACAAATGGGCAAAGTTTCTTTCACCCTGAATGTCCCTGTTACCTAGCAGTAAATAGGTACCTGGGAGTTGGTCAGCTGTCACGGGTTGCTTCCTGGGGGGATGGGGGGTGTGGGCTGTATGGAAAAAAAGTAGTTAGTAAACAGTTGATTGACAGTTGAGAGGCGGGCCGAAAGACCAAAGCTCAACCACCGCAAACACAACTAGGTGAATACACACACACACACACACACACACACACACACACACACACACACACACACACACACACACACACACACACACACACACACACACACCCCACACACACACACACCCCACACACCACACCCCCCCCCCCACACACACACACTAACAACCACACAGACCAGCACAAGACATGATGGACTACATAACGAGCAAATTACACAACCTTAAGAGAGATTCATACCTCCCAACACACGTATAAACGACCCCCCCAAAAAAAACATTTACCCATGATTTACCTGTAGTGCCTGGAGCAGGTCGAGGGTTGAACCCTCCTATAATCAACAAGAAACAAGTCCAGGCTTTACTAAACATTTACACAACCACTTACGAAACCTCTACATCTCTCCTCAATCACGGCAGCTTTGTTTACAATACTTAAACGGTGCATGAGTTGTTTATAACAATAACAACCTCGGGTTGTCAAGTTTCCAATCTCGTGAACTGTTTAATAACCGTACATAAGGCCGTGGCTGATGGTAGATGTACAGGTTTCGTCAGTGCCTGAAGACTCCTCGGCCTGTAGTGAGCCACAATACGTGTCAAGAACACCTGTCCTCCTACCCAGTACCTCGCAATTATTGGAGTCAACCAAACCGGTTCAAAAACGACGGATTAACATACATTGAAGTGCTGTAATGTTCACCTTTTGTATGTATTGGTCATGATAGGTTAGGTGAGTCCATACAGGTGAGTCCATTCAGGTGAGCCACACAAGTGAGCCACTCAGGTGAGCCACACAGGTGAGCCACACAGGTGAGCCACACAGGTGAGCCACTCAGGTGAGCCACACAGGTGAGCCACACAGGTGAGCCACTCAGGTGAGCCACACAGGTGAGCCACTCAGGTGAGCCACACAGGTGAGCCACACAGGTGAGCCACTCAGGTGAGCCACACAGGTGAGCCACACAGGTGAGTCCAGTAAGCTCAACAAAGGGCCAGAAGGAGCCATTACAGGAGAAGAAGAGAGTATTATGACCGAGGTAATGCACTATGCCCGGCCAGAGATGAATCCACACCTACACCCACACCCACACCTCCACCCACACCCACACCTACACCCACACCCACACCTACACCCACACCTACACCCACGCCCACACCTACACTTACACCCATACCTACGCCCACACCCACACCTACACCTACACCCACACCCACGCCCACACCTACACCCACGCCCACACCTACACCTACGCCCACACCCACACCCACGCCCACGCCCACACCTACACCTGTGGTCACTACACTCTCCCAGGTGTATTATAATATATTCATAGTTGCCACTATCATTAATAACTGCAGCGGGACTTTGAGTCGCGGCTTTGAACACTTTAATTTGGGTCAGAATTTTGTGTATATAAATGTTCATCTGTTAAACGTGTGCGTGTGTGTGCGTGTGTGTGTGTGTGTGTGTGTGTGTGTGTGTGTGTGTGTGTGTGTGTGTGTGTGTGTGTGTGTGTGTGTGTATAGTGAATATTTCATCACTGGAGTTCCACATATAACCAGACCAAACATAACATACACTATATTAAACTTTCGGGAAGTGCAACTTGAAACTGGGCGCGCTCTTGCAAACTTCCCAGAGGCCATTACGAGGCTGAAAGTCCCCACTAATGTCATTCCGGGCTCAGGAGGGGGGGAGGGGCAGGGCATGTGGGCACCCACGACTGGTATACATTCACCACGTGCTCCTCCCCCCCCCCCCCACCACCAAACAATTGTACCTGAACAATCCTTTACGCCAGATACATCGAACCAGTGACCCAACCTATCCTAGGTCTAGCTAGACATGAAATTATTACATACAATTATACGAATTTATATTTGTGAAAATATAGCTGACGAAGGAATTATTGGGGTGGACAATCAGTTTGGGGTGAGGATAGTTTGATGATGAGTTGGGGGTGTGGCAAAGCTTGGGCGAGCACAGCTTCAAGACGGGTTGGGGTCGACCCCCACCCCTCTACTCCACGTCAAATTTTAAGTGGATTTGCCTAACAAAAGGCTTTCTATCGGGTTTGGGGTCGGGTTTGTCCCTCATGCCCCTCCTTGATGTAGGTCGGTCCCAATCCCTTGATAAAGTCAGTGGAAATGAAATATTCGGTGCCAGTTCCATAGAGTTTATCATTTGTGCATAATGTTACAGTTTAAATATTGCCATGCAAAATGTTCTGGTGGCTGATGTGCCTCCTAGTGGCTCCCAACATGTGTGTGATGTAAAGGTTTCAAGTCGACCCGGACACAAATACATTGCCGTTCTAGTAATATACAACTGAATTATACAATCTAAAAATATACAATTGAATTATAAAGATAGAATAAGAGCGCTTGGATGCATAGAGAGCAGAGTATTGAACAAGTGAACTCCACAAATTATTGCCCAAAATAACGCACAACTACAAAATATGACTAAATAATACTCACTAATCAGTAATAACATACCAGGTACTCAACTAGGTAAGAGGCGAGGCCCAAGAGTTACCTCCCCTTGCTCCATAAGCACTGATAGGCAAGCACACACACACAACGACATTAACCAATCAATGACACAGTCTCCACTCTTGCTAACTCCTCAAAACTTGTCGAACTTGTGACACCTCTCAACATGTCTGATCAAAACTTTCATGGCTTGATAAAAAGAGCTGAATTATTTTTCCAAGAGGCACTGTCAAGATTCCATATACTCTCTCTCTGTCTCTCTCTCTCTCTCTCTCTCTCTCTCTCTCTGTGTCTCTCTCTCCTTAGCCTCTCGTCTCAGCTCCCCACCTCACCTGGCTGGGTACAATTTGCAGAGTCACTCATGTGAGTGGCAGGTGAAGCAAAATATCACCAATTAGGAGGAAGGAAACCCACCATGATATCGGAGTATCGCGTCCAGGAGACCGTGATGGAGGAAGATGAGAACAAGACGAGACATTTGATCAGCTGTGTTGGCACAACAGCTGATATTTTGTTTACATCAGACAGCTAACCAATAGTTTTGGCCCTTCGTCAGCTGATAGCTCGTGTTGACATGTGTCAGCTGAGCTCTTGACAACTGGCTATACCCTTACACAAAATGAACAAGTTTATACACACGCACATCCACACACGCACATCCTCACACACACACACACGCGCACACACACACACACACACACACACACACACACACACACACACACACACACACACACACACACACACACACACACACACACACACACACAAATGGAATGCATTAGGCAGTGATGTGGTGGAGGCTGACTCCATACACAGTTTCAAGTGTAGATATGATAGAGCCCAGTAGGCTCAGGAACCTGTATATTAGTTGACAGTTGAGAGGCGGGACCAAAGACCCAGAGCTCAACCCCCGCAAGCACAACTCGGTAAGTACAACTCGATAAGTACACACACACTATCCCAATATACAAAAAGGGCGACAGACAAGAGGCACTGAACTACAGGCCAGAGTCCTTAACTTGTATACCATGCAAGGTGATGGAGAAGATTGTGAGAAAAAACCTGGTAACACATCTGGAGAGAAGGGACTTCGTGACAACCCATCAACATGGGTTCAGGGAGGGTAAATCTTCCCTTACAGTATACATACCTGTACCTAGTACTCTACTCGTACCGAGTACTCTACCTGGTGTTGAGTACTCTCTAGAGTACTCTACCTCGCAACATTACTCCACGACTCTTTACATATTGTGTAACTGATGCCCAAATATTATTTTTTTTCATGGATATACGTACATAAAGAATTTTTGTTCGTAAAACATCTGAAAATATGTGTGCACACTCACCTATTTGTGCCTGCATTAGCTCTTGAACCCTCCAGGTACCCGTGGGGAACCTGGTTGTTTAAAGCAAGGACTTCTGGCCCATTTCCCTATCATATGTACTTTTAAAATTACGAATAGAGTTTGTTTCTACCACCTGCTCCTTTTGTTCATTCCATGTACCCACTTCTCTCACCGTAAATGAAAACTTTCTAACATCTCTATGACTCTTCTGAGTTTCCAGCGTCCACTCATGCCTCATTGTTCTCTTGGTATTTAACCTGAAAGATTCATCTATTTTCCACTCTGTCAATTCCAATAAGTATTTTATATGTCTCTATCAGTCTACCCGCTCCCTCCTTTCTTCTAGCGTCGTCATGTTCAGTTCTTTCAGTCGCTCTTCATATTAGAACTCTCGCAATTCTGGGACGAGCCCCGTCGCAAACCTCTGAAGCTTTTACAGTTTCCTTATGGGTTTCTTCAGGTGGGGACTCCATGATGGGGCAGCATACTCTAAGACTGGCCTCACGTAGGCAGTGTAAAGCGCCCTAAATGCCTCCTTACTTAGGTTTCTGAATGATGTTCTAACTTTTGCCAGTGTAGAGTACGCTGCTGTCGTTATCCTATTTATATACAGTAAATAGGTACCTAGTTGCAGCCTAGAGAGGGTCTGTAGCTGGCCTAGGGGGAAGGCATGGATCATCATAACAGGCTTCCTGTCCCCGACAATGGGGAACCAATGCAGATTACAAAACTAATCCTGGGAATATGTCAGTTCACCCCTGGAATCCGTTTTCGCTTTAACTTCCCATTTTCGTTCGGTCTCTCATTCACCCTGGGGCAACTTAGACAAAATTGAAATTTCGAGATTGACTGAACTTGACAAAGACATTTATTAAATTTGATTTCCATTTTTTTCCCTTTGTTGAAGGGGAGGGGAGTGCTTCTCTTTATTTTATAGTTTGTTTTTATTGTTTTTGTTGCACAATGTTTGCTTGTTCAACGTCGAAGATGTTTATTATTGGATTATGTGTTTATAATGTTAGAACTGTTTTTTCTTTGTCGGGAATAGCAAGAGTTAAGGTTATTGTGGTCCCCCCCCCCACATGGTGCGTGGGCCCCTGGACCTTAATGGTACGTGTTCCCCTGGACCTTAATGGTATGTGTCCCCCTGGACTTTAATGGTACGTGTCCCCCTGGACGTTAATGGTACGTGTCACCCCTGGACCTTAATGGTACGTGTCCCCCTGGACCTTAATGGTACGTGTCTCCCCTGGACCTTAATGGTACGTGTCTCGCCTGGACCTTAATGGTACGTGTCCCCATGGACCTTAACGGTACGTGTCCCCTGGACCTTAATGGTACGTGTTCCCCTGGACCTTAATGGTATGTGTCCCCCTGGACCTTAATGGTACGTGTCCCCTGGACGTTAATGGTACGTGTCCCCCTGGACCTTAATGGTACGTGTCACCCCCTGGACCTTAATGGTACGTGTCCCCCTGGACCTTAATGGTACGTGTCCCCCTGGACCTTAATGGTACGTGTCCCCCTGGACCTTAATGGTACGTGTCCCCCTGGACCTTAATGGTACGTGTCCCCCTGGACCTTAATGGTACGTGTCCCCCTGGACCTTAATGGTACGTGTCACCCCCTGGACCTTAATGGTACGTGTTCCCCTGGACCTTAATGGTACGTGTCACCCTGGACCTTAATGGTACGTGTTCCCCTGGACCTTAATGGTACGTGTCACCCTGGACCTTAATGGTACGTGTCCCCCCCTGGACGTTAATGGTACGTGTCCCCCCTGGACCTTAATGGTACGTGTCCCCCCTGGACGTTAATGGTACGTGTCCCCTGGACCTTAATGGTACGTGTCCCCCCCCTGGACCTTAATGGTACGTGTCCCCCCCCTGGACCTTAATGGTACGTGTCTCCTGGACCTTAATGGTACGTGTCCCCCCCCTGGACGTTAATGGTACGTGTCCCCCTGGACCTTAATGGTACGTGTCCCCCCCCCTGGACCTTAATGGTACGTGTCCCCCCCCCCCTGGACCTTAATGGTACGTGTCCCCTGGACCTTAATGGTACGTGTCCCCCCCCTGGACGTTAATGGTACGTGTCCCCTGGACCTTAATGGTACGTGTCCCCCCCTGGACGTTAATGGTACGTGTCCCCCTGGACCTTAATGGTACGTGTCCCCCCCCCTGGACCTTAATGGTACGTGTCCCCCTGGACCTTAATGGTACGTGTCCCCCCCCCTGGACCTTAATGGTACGTGTCCCCTGGACCTTAATGGTACGTGTCCCCCCCCCTGGACGTTAATGGTACGTGTCCCCCCCCTGGACCTTAATGGTACGTGTCCCCTGGACCTTAATGGTACGTGTCCCCCCCTGGACGTTAATGGTACGTGTCCCCCTGGACCTTAATGGTACGTGTCCCCTGGACCTTAATGGTACGTGTCCCCCCCCCCTGGACGTTAATGGTACGTGTCCCCCCTGGACGTTAATGGTACGTGTCCCCCTGGACGTTAATGGTACGTGTCCCCCCTGGACCTTAATGGTACGTGTCCCCCTGGACGTTAATGGTACGTGTCCCCCTGGACGTTAATGGTACGTGTTCCCCTGGACGTTAATGGTACGTGTCCCCCTGGACGTTAATGGTACGTGTCCCCCTGGACGTTAATGGTACGTGTCCCCCTGGACCTTAATGGTACGTGTCCCCCCTGGACCTTAATGGTACGTGTCCCCCTGGACGTTAATGGTACGTGTCCCCCTGGACCTTAATGGTACGTGTCCCCCCTGGACCTTAATGGTACGTGTCCCCCTGGACGTTAATGGTACGTGTCCCCCCTGGACCTTAATGGTACGTGTCCCCCCCCTGGACCTTAATGGTACGTGTCCCCCTGGACCTTAATGGTACGTGTCCCCCCTCGACCTTAATGGTACGTGTCCCCCTGGACGTTAATGGTACGTGTCCCCCTGGACGTTAATGGTACGTGTCCCCCTGGACCTTAATGGTACGTGTCCCCCCTGGACCTTAATGGTACGTGTCCCCCTGGACGTTAATGGTACGTGTCCCCCTGGACCTTAATGGTACGTGTCCCCCCTGGACCTTAATGGTACGTGTCCTTCTGGACCTTAATGGTACGTGTCCCCCCTGGACCTTAATGGTACGTGTCCCCCTGGACCTTAATGGTACGTGTCCCCCCTGGACCTTAATGGTACGTGTCCCCCCTGGACCTTAATGGTACGTGTCCCCCCTGGACGTTAATGGTACGTGTCCCCCCTGGACCTTAATGGTACGTGTTCCCCTGGACGTTAATGGTACGTGTTCCCCTGGACCTTAATGGTACGTACCTAAGGGCAGGCATCGACCCAGGACTTTAGGGTTTTCCCAAAACACCAAACCACCACCATGTAGAGAATTATTGTGTACCCAAAGCTCACCAGGATGCAACCCACAATAGTTAACTAACTCCTGTTTACCTGTAAACAGGAGCAAACAGTTATCTGTTTACTCCTCAGTGAACAGACGAGAGATTTCACCTGGTTGATACCTGGTTGATGGGGTTCTGGGAGTTCTTCTACTCCCCAAGCCCGGCCCGAGGCCAGGCTCGACTTGTGAGAGTTTGGTCCACCAGGCTGTTGCTTGGAGCGGCCCGCAGGGCCACGTACCCACCACAGCCCGGCTGATCCGGAACTTCTCTTAGAAAACCGTCCAGTTTTCTCTTGAAGATGTCCACGGTTGTTCCGGCAATATTTCTTATGCTCGCTGGGAGGACGTTGAACAACCGCGGACCCCTGATGTTTATACAGTGCTCTCTGATTGTGCCTATGGCACCTCTGCTCTTCACTGGTTCAATCTTGCATTTTCTTCCATATCGTTCACTCCAGTACGTTGTTATTTTACTGTGTAGATTTGGGACCTGACACTCCAGTATTTTCCATGTGTATATTATTTCACGTTCTCAAGAACAGTTCAGAACAAATGTAATTAGACAAGACAACCCATAATTATAAGGATAATCCATATCTCAAACACAGGGTTCGAATCTTTGCCAAGGGGTGTTTCCACGCACACGCTCAAGCCGACCACACCACGGCATGGTATAAGGATTGCAACTTGGAGTGCTCCTGGACACACGAGGGTCTCCTGAGGCTTACACTAAAGCAGGACCAGGATTGTCACCCCCCCGCCGGCACTCTGTTGAGTGCAGGAGGAGGAGTTCTACTCTTCTAGAGTGGAACTCCAGGTTAGCAGTCGTCATGACATGTCTTGGTGTGGTCGTCTAGACGGTGTGCCTGGGAACACCCTCCGTGTAGGTTCGAATCCTCATCACTGCTCCTACGGATTTTCTCAATAATAATAATAATAATAATAATAATAATAATAATAATAATAATAATAATAATAATAATTCACAGAAGTAGAGAGAGAGTGAGGAAGATAATCCTCCCATAACCCCCCCCCCCATATAAATATATTAATTTAACAAATAAAATATATTAACAGAAAAAAAGGATAACACTCTATGGAGAAAAATATCAGCTTTCAGGATTTACAATTGACAGTAGGCTTGGGGGGTAGAGGTTGGGTCCAACTTTTCATAAAAGTGGGACAATGAGGCCGACCTCTACCGACCTACGACATTCACATACCACCAACGTGTTATATTGAAACGTTTCTCCATTAAACTTTCAAATATAATCTCTATTATATATAAATTATTGTATATTAAAAAATTTCGTGAGGAGTTAGGCCAAGGACAGGTTGGGTTAGGTGTTGTGGAGGAGTGTGGAGGACTGTCTGGAGGTGTTAAAACATCGACATGAGCTGTGAGTTGTGTTAGAACGTCGACTTCAGCTGTGAGTTGTGTTAGAACGTCGACTTCAGCTGTGAGTTGTGTTAGAACGTCGACTTCAGCTGTGAGTTGTGTTAGAACGTCGACTTCAGCTGTGAGTTGTGTTAGAACGTCGACTTCAGCTGTGAGTTGTGTTAGAACGTCGACATCAGCTGTGAGTTGTGTTAAAACGTCGACTTCAGCTGTGAGTTGTGTTAAAACGTCGACTTCAGCTGTGAGTTGTGTTAAAACGTCGACTTCAGCTGTGAGTTGTGTTAAAACGTCGACATCAGCTGTGAGTTGTGTTAGAACGTCGACATGAGCGCTGTGAGTTGTGTTAGAATGTCGACATGAGTTGTGAGTTGTGTTAGGTGTCCCTACAGTGTTTTCCGTTCTTAAACAGCTCTGAGGCGGGTGAATTAATGAGCATTTGGCCAATGTCCCTGAGGAGTGGGAGCCGGGGACGGGTTTCCACCCGGGAAGGTGTGCTGAGATCCGCTGCCTCTATCCTCTCCACATCTCCCACCACACTCTTGGTGTGGATCTTACCTAGAATATTAGCTAAATATTGGCAGGTGGAGACCTGGTCCCTGGCGCCGGTGTGTGTGTGTTGTCCGACCACACAAACACTTCTTTCTCAAGCACATAAACTTGCTCTTCCGTGCTCGCTTTGTGAGGCTCCCGCCTGCCTCCCCCGCCGTGTTGACCCAGTCCTGGTGGCAAGGGTAGAGTTTGTCTTACCTCAGGAGGAGGGGGAGGAGAGGGAGGGAGAGGGAGGGAGAGAGAGAGAGAGGGAGGGAGGGAGGGAGGGAGGGAGAGGGAGAGAGAGAGAGAGAGAGAGAGAGAGAGAGAGAGAGAGAGAGAGAGAGAGAGAGAGAGAGAGAGAGAGAGAGAGAGAGAGAGAGAGAGAGAGGGAGATGAGAGAAAACGTTTCAGTTTGTGTATCTGTGCTTGTGTGGGTATCACCTATATGTACTTATGTATCGTCTCTCCCTCTCTCTCTCTCTCTCTCTCTCTCTCTCTCTCTCTCTCTCTCTCTCTCTCTCTCTCTCTCTCTCTCTATAACATGTTCATCGACCAACACAAAATTGTCAAAATGGACGGTCGTATAGACACTTGTCAATTTGGGACTTGTAAAGTGGACCATTGAGACGCAGGAGGTGAGATTGAGGACGCAGGAGGTGACCCGGAGGTGTACCTACCGGGCGGGAACCTGACTGCCGTCTTGCACACACACACACAACATAAGCAACACGACAAGCAGCACGTCTTAGCCCCTGTCTGGTAAGCTGGAGCAGACACAGTGACTCACTACGCCACACTCATCTAATAACATGTGATAATACCCACAGAGTATATAGGCCATATACGCCTTATACAGTTATTAGAGGAACTTAAAGCAGTGTAAGGTAAGCAGTGTAAGGTAAGCAGTGTAAGGTAAACAGTGTAAGGTAAGCAGTGTAAGGTAAGCAGTGTAAGGTAAGCAGTGTAAGGTAAGCAGTGTAAGGTAAACAGTGTAAGGTAAACAGTGTAAGGTAAGCAGTGTAAGGTAAGCAGTGTAAGGTAAGCAGTGTAAGGTAAGCAGTGTAAGGTAAGCAGTGTAAGGTAAGCAGTGTAAGGTAAACAGTGTAAGGTAAACAGTGTAAGGTAAGCAGTGTAAGGTAAACAGTGTAAGGTAAGCAGTGTAAGGTAAGCAGTGTAAGGTAAGCAGTGTAAGGTAAGCAGTGTAAGGTAAGCAGTGTAAGGTAAGCAGTGTAAGGTAAACAGTGTAAGGTAAACAGTGTAAGGTAAGCAGTGTAAGGTAAACAGTGTAAGGTAAGCAGTGTAAGGTAAACAGTGTAAGGTAAGCAGTGTAAGGTAAACAGTGTAAGGTAAACAGTGTAAGGTAAACAGTGTAAGGTAAGCAGTGTAAGGTAAACAGTGTAAGGTAAGCAGTGTAAGGTAAACAGTGTAAGGTAAACAGTGTAAGGTAAACAGTGTAAGGTAAGCAGTGTAAGGTAAACAGTGTAAGGTAAACAGTGTAAGGTAAACAGTGTAAGGTAAGCAGTGTAAGGTAAACAGTGTAAGGTAAGCAGTGTAAGGTAAACAGTGTAAGGTAAACAGTGTAAGGTAAACAGTGTAAGGTAAACAGTGTAAGGTAAACAGTGTAAGGTAAGCAGTGTAAGGTAAGCAGTGTAAGGTAAACAGTGTAAGGTAAGCAGTGTAAGTTAAGCAGTGTAAGGTAAACAGTGTAAGGTAAGCAGTGTAAGGTAAGCAGTGTAAGGTAAGCAGTGTAAGGTAAACAGTGTAAGGTAAGCAGTGTAAGGTAAGCAGTGTAAGGTAAGCAGTGTAAGGTAAGCAGTGTAAGGTAAGCAGTGTAAGGTAAACAGTGTAAGGTAAGCAGTGTAAGTTAAGCAGTGTAAGGTAAGCAGTGTAAGGTAAGCAGTGTAAGGTAAACAGTGTAAGGTAAACAGTGTAAGGTAAACAGTGTAAGGTAAGCAGTGTAAGGTAAACAGTGTAAGGTAAACAGTGTAAGGTAAACAGTGTAAGGTAAACAGTGTAAGGTAAGCAGTGTAAGGTAAGCAGTGTAAGGTAAACAGTGTAAGGTAAACAGTGTAAGGTAAACAGTGTAAGGTAAACAGTGTAAGGTAAGCAGTGTAAGGTAAGCAGTGTAAGGTAAACAGTGTAAGGTAAACAGTGTAAGGTAAACAGTGTAAGGTAAACAGTGTAAGGTAAACAGTGTAAGGTAAACAGTGTAAGGTAAACAGTGTAAGGTAAGCAGTGTAAGGTAAACAGTGTAAGGTAAACAGTGTAAGGTAAACAGTGTAAGGTAAACAGTGTAAGGTAAGCAGTGTAAGGTAAACAGTGTAAGGTAAGCAGTGTAAGGTAAACAGTGTAAGGTAAGCAGTGTAAGGTAAACAGTGTAAGGTAAACAGTGTAAGGTAAACAGTGTAAGGTAACAGTGTAAGGTAAGCAGTGTAAGGTAACAGTGTAAGGTAAGCAGTGTAAGGTAAACAGTGTAAGGTAAACAGTGTAAGGTAAACAGTGTAAGGTAAACAGTGTAAGGTAAGCAGTGTAAGGTAAGCGCCATCACCACTAAACAAATGGGAAGCATAATTCCCAGGGAGCCAAAGATCAGATAAATACCGTACTGGCCAATTATGCTGATGAAGGGTGGGGGGGGGGGTTAGAGGGAGGGGTGATGGGGTGGGGGGGACGGGTAGAGGTGGAGGGGTGATGGGTGGGGGGGACGGGTAGAGGTGGAGGGGTGATGGGGTGGGGGTGATGTTTTGAGGTGAAGGGGTGGACAGCGGCAGGAGGGTAGGTTAGGTTAGGTTAGGTTAGGTTAGGAATGGGAAATAATTCCTCATTTTCCAGGTGACATCTCATGACTCAGGTGACATCACATGACTCAGGTGACATCGCATGACCCAGGTGACATCTCATGACCCAGGTGACATCTCATGACTCAGGTGACATCGCATGACTCAGGTGACATCTCATGACCCAGGTGACATCTCATGACCCAGGTGACATCTCATGACCCAGGTGACATCGCATGACCCAGGTGACATCGCATGACCCAGGTGACATCTCATGACCCAGGTGACATCGCATGACCCAGGTGACATCTCATGACCCAGGTGACATCGCATGACCCAGGTGACATCGCATGACCCAGGTGACATCTTATGACCCAGGTGACATCAGTGAATCAAGGACCACTTCGACACCCTAACAAATGCCCGGATAAAATCGGTTATCCGAATATTGGCCCCAGGAAGAAATATTTCGGGAATCCGGCCGTGTGGAGCCGCCCGTGTTGGGGTGCTGGAGTATGAGAGAAAATCATGGGTGGTATTATCTCAGAATACTTGGGATAGTAACCGGCGGTGCCCGGGTCTCCAATTCCTCTGCTGAAATCGCCAGAGATTTCTCTGGTGATGGTCTGGTTGTGGGAAGAGATTATATGTTCCTTGATGGAGCCCTGTTGTTTGTGCATTGTTAATCGTCTAGAAAGAGATGTTGTTGTCTTGCTACAGAATTACGAGTCCCGCGCGCTGGCCACCAGGCCCCTATGTG
The DNA here is from genome assembly GCF_020424385.1 of Procambarus clarkii. NCBI lineage: Eukaryota > Metazoa > Arthropoda > Malacostraca > Decapoda > Cambaridae > Procambarus > Procambarus clarkii. The sequence continues at coordinate 52,122 of NW_025557378.1, forward strand.
TGTGTGTGTGTGTGTGTTTGTGTGTGTGTGTGTGTGTGTGTGTGTGTGTGTGTGTGTGTGTGTGTGTGTGTGTGTGTGTGCGACTCGGCAGAATTTAATCTCCATATTCTGACTGGCCTTTGAGTATATTGAACCCAACCAATGTGAGGAATCCCATTAAAGCTCGCTTCCTCTATAACCACCATCACTACTACTATCACCATCACCACTATTATCACCGTCACCATCACTACTACTATCACCATCACCACCACAACTATTATCAGTCACCATCACTTCCACTGTCACCATTCCTGTATGTCTCATTTTCTGTATTCCTCTCTATTTCTGTCTCTAGGTGCCTCTCTCTGTCTCTGTCTCTGTCTCCGGTAATTGACTT
>NW_025557378.1:55000-71415 GCF_020424385.1 Procambarus clarkii
TCTCTCTCTCTCTCTCTCTCTACTCTCTCTCTCTCTCTCTCTCTCTCCTCTCTCTCTCTCCTCTCACACTCTTCTCTCTCTCCACTCTCTCTCTCTCTCTCTCTCTCTACTCTCTCTCTCTCTCTCTGTTAGGAGGGTCATTAGGGAAGCACCTTAAAGGTAAAGTGTTAATTAATTAGCAACATCAATGAGAAATCTTGTTCAGTCTACCTGAGTAAGGCGCCGAGGGGGTCGCACGTGCTATAGAAAACGGCAGGAGGCGGTGAAGGAAAGTGGGAAGCGGAGATGATATCATTTTAGCAAACGGGAGGAGAAGGGACTTCTGAGAAAGAGCAGTGTAAGTACTTCCTGAGCAGCTTCAGATACACACAAAGAAATCACATTGATGTGATATATATATATATATATATATATATATATATAATATATATATATATATATATATATATATATATATATATATATATATATATATGAGAAAATAACATTTCAGTGAGAATCTCAATTCACTGAGAAAGTCAACTTCTCACTGATTTATATCATGTTGATTTCTTTGTGTATCATATGAATTACTATTATTGTTTTGTTTATTAAATACTTCTCCCCCCCCCCCGTGTAGTACAGTAGTATCGAGGTGCTCATTCATAAGTCGTCAATGAGTCATCTTCATCAATGACGTCGTACCGGACACACGAGTACAAACATCGTAAACACACCATCACTCATTCATGAGTAGAAGCGTTCACTCATTCCTGAAGCGCACTGGTCTACGTCCGCGGCACTCAATCCAGGGACCCGGGTTCAATACCCGTGTGGCACGGAAATGGTTATGAAAGTTTCCTGTCATCTGATGCACCTGTTCACTTAGCAGTACATTGGTACCCCGAGTTAGGCGCCTGTTGTGGGTTGCAACCTGGGGGAAGATCAGAAGGTGGCTTAGGGGTGTGTGTGGATGTGGTACCCGCATATACACATGTGTGTGGATCAGGTATCCGCATATACACATGTGTGTGGATCAGGTACCCGCATATACACATGTGTGTGGATCAGATATCCGCATATACACATGTGTGTGGATCAGGTATCCGCATATACACATGTGTGTGGATCAGGTACCCGCATATATATACATGTGTGTGGATGAGGTACCCGCATATATACATGTGTGTGGATCAGGTACCCGCATATATATACATGTGTGTGGATGTGGTACCCGCATATATACATGTGTGTGGATCAGGTACCCGCATATATACATGTGTGTGGATGTGGTACCCGCATATATACATGTGTGTGGATGAGGTACCCGCATATATACATGTGTGTGGATGAGGTACCCGCATATATACATGTGTGTAGATCAGGTACCCGCATATATACATGTGTGTGGATGTGGTACCCGCATATATACATGTGTGTGGATCAGGTACCCGCATATATACATGTGTGTGGATCAGGTACCCGCATATATACAAGTGTGTGGATCAGGTACCCGCATATATACATGTGTGTGGATCAGGTACCCGCATTATACATGTGTGTGGATCAGGTACCCGCATATATACATGTGTGTGGATCAGGTACCCGCATATATACATGTGTGTGGATCAGGTACCCGCATATATACATGTGTGTGGATCAGGTACCCGCATATATACATGTGTGTGGATCAGGTACCCGCATATATACATGTGTGTGGATCAGGTACCCGCATATATACATGTGTGTGGATCAGGTACCCGCATATATACATGTGTGTGGATCAGGTACCCGCATATATACATGTGTGTGGATCAGGTACCCGCATATATACATGTGTGTGGATCAGGTACCCGCATATATACATGTGTGTGGATCAGGTACCCGCATATATACATGTGTGTGGATCAGGTACCCGCATATATACATGTGTGTGGATCAAGCCAGACAAAAGAAGATAAAAAAAGTCCAGATAAGGACAGCTTTTAAGCCTTGAAGACTGATATATGAGGAAAGCAATCACACCACGCTGGACCATAGATCAGACATAGCCATGTTCGAGACGTACAAGATTCTTCGGATGGAAGCACAAAAGAATCACATATATGTTAGAAAAAACTTGTCTGGCGTTGGAGATTTAAATAAATGGACCACGGTTAAACTAACCAGGAAGTAGTTAAAACAAAGTCAATATATAGTCTTAGCGTAAGAAATATAACTCAAGAGAATCGGGACTTAGGAACACGCACAAGCACACGCTCGCGCGCACGCACACACACACACACCACACACACACACACACACACACACACACACACACACACACACACACACACACAGCCAGACACAGACAGGTGAGTCTGTCAGCCGGTCAGACACAGACAGGTGAGTCTGTCAGCCGGTCAGACACAGACAGGTGTGTCTGTCAGCCAGCCAGAAAACAGGCAGGTGTGTCTGTCAGCCAGCCAGACAGACACAGACAGGTGTGTCTGTCAGCCAGCCAGACAGACACAGACAGGTGTGTCTGTCAGCCAGCCAGACACAGACAGGTGAGTCTGTCAGCCGGTCAGACAGAGACAGGTGTGTCTGTCAGCCAGCCAGACAGAGACAGGTGAGTTTGTCAGCCAGCCAGACACAGTAAGGTGTGTCTGTCAGCCGGCCAGACACAGACAGGTGTGTCTGTCAGCCGGCCAGACACAGACAGGTGTGTCTGTCAGCCGGTCAGACACAGACAGGTGAGTCTGTCAGCCAGTCAGACACAGGCAGGTGTGTCTGTCAGCCAGCCAGACAGACAGAGACAGGTGTGTCTGTCAGCCAGCCAGACAGACAGGTGTGTCTGTCAGCCGGTCAGACAGAGACAGGTGTGTCTGTCAGCCAGCCAGACAGAGACAGGTGAGTTTGTCAGCCAGCCAGACACAGACAGGTGTGTCTGTCAGCCGGCCAGACACAGACAGGTGTGTCTGTCAGCCGGCCAGACACAGACAGGTGTGTCTGTCAGCCGGCCAGACACAGACAGGTGTCTGTCAGCCGGCCAGACACAGACAGGTGTGTCTGTCAGCCGGCCAGACACAGACAGGTGTGTCTGTCAGCCGGCCAGACACAGACAGCTGTGTCTGTCAGCCGGCCAGACACAGACAGGTGTGTCTGTCAGCCGGCCAGACACAGACAGGTGTGTCTGTCAGCCGGTCAGACACAGACAGGTGAGTCTGTCAGCCAGTCAGACACAGGCAGGTGTGTCTGTCAGCCAGCCAGACAGACAGAGACAGGTGTGTCTGTCAGCCAGCCAGACACAGACAGGTGAGTCTGTCAGCCAGCCAGACAGGACAGGTGTGTCTGTCAGCCAGCCAGACAGACACAGACATGTGTGTCTGTCAGCCAGCCAGACACAGACAGGTGTGTCTGTCAGCCAGCCAGACACAGACAGGTGTGTCTGTCAGCCAGCCAGACAGACACAGACAGGTGTGTCTGTCAGCCAGCCAGAAACAGACAGGTGAGTCTGTCAGCCAGTCAGACACAGACAGGTGTGTCTGTCAGCCGGCCAGACACAGACAGGTGTGTCTGTCAGCCAGCCGGTCAGACACAGACAGGTGTGTCTGTCAGCCAGCCAGACACAGACAGGTGTGTCTGTCAGCCAGCCAGACCCAGACAGGTGTGTCTATCAGCCGGCCAGACACAGACAGGTGTGTCTATCTCACTCTCTCTGTCCTCCGCAACAGCCCAGGAACTGTTGTCTTACATCCGTCCCTCTCAAGACTGGACATATAATCTGATCTCTTCAATAACATTGAAAAGGAGACACCAGCACCAGCACATTAGTGTGTTGAACAGGAGACACCAGCACCAGTATTCATTGAACAGGAGACCCGCACAAATAGTAAGGTACTGTTGATCTCACAGTGTGAACAGGAGACCCCAGCACCAGACTGTTGAACAGGAGACACCTGCACCAGCACAGTGTTGAACAGGAGGCACCAGCACAGTGTTGAACAGGAGACAGCACCAGCACAGTGTTGAACAGGAGAGCACAGTGTTGAACAGGAGAGCACCAGCACAGTGTTGGACAGGAGACACCAGCACCAGCACAGTTGAACAGACACCAGAGACACCACCTGCACCAGCACAGTGTTGAACAGGAGACACCAGCACACCAGCACAGTGTTGAACAGGAGACACCAGCACCAGCACAGTGTTGAACAGGAGACACCAGCACCAGCACAGTGTTGAAACAGGAGACACCAGCACCAGCACAGTGCACCAGCACAGTTGAACAGGAGACACCTGCACCAGCACAGTGTTGAACAGGAGACACCAGCACCAGCACAGTGTTGAACAGGAGACACCAGCACCAGCACAGTGTTGAACAGGAGACACCAGCACCAGCACAGTGTTGAACAGGAGACACCAGCACCAGCACAGTGTGAACAGGAGACACCAGCACCAGCACAGTGTTGAACAGGAGACACCAGCACCAGCACAGTGTTGAACAGGAGACACCAGCACCAGCACAGTGTTGAACAGCACCAGCACAGTGTTGAACAGGAGACAGCACCAGCACAGTGTTTGAACAGGAGACACCAGCACCAGCACAGTGTTGAACAGGAGACACCAGCACCAGCACAGTGTTGAACACGGAGAGACACCAGCACCAGCACAGTGTTGAACAGGAGACACCAGCACCAGCACAGTGTTGAACAGGAGACACCTGCACCAGCACAGTGTTGAACAGGAGACACCAGCACCAGCACAGTGTTGAACAGGAGACACCAGCACCAGCACAGTGTTGAACAGGAGACACCAGCACCAGCACAGTGTTGAACAGGAGACACCAGCACCAGCACAGTGTTGAACAGGAGACACAGCACCAGCACAGTGTTGAACACACTGCACCAGCACAGTGTTGAACAGGAGACACCAGCACCAGCACAGTGTTGAACAGCACCAGCACAGTGTTGAACAGGAGACAGCACCAGCACAGTGTTGAACAGGAGAGACACCAGCACCAGCACAGTGTTGAACAGGAGACCAGCACCAGCACAGTGTTGAACAGGACCGCACCAGACACCAGCACCAGCACAGTGTTGAACAGGAGACACCTGCACCAGCACAGTGTTGAACAGGAGACACCAGCACCAGCACAGTGTTGAACAGGAGACACCAGCACCAGCACAGTGTTGAACAGGAGACACCAGCACCAGCACAGTGTTGAACAGGAGACACCAGCACCAGCACAGTGTTGAACAGGAGACACCAGCACCAGCACAGTGTTGAACAGGAGACACCAGCACCAGCACAGTGTTGAACAGGAGACACCAGCACCAGCACAGTTGAACAGGAGACACCAGCACCAGCACAGTGTTGAACAGGAGACACCAGCACCAGCACAGTGTTGAACAGGAGACACCTGCACCAGCACAGTGTTGAACAGGAGACACCAGCACCAGCACAGTGTTGAACAGGAGACACCAGCACCAGCACAGTGTTGAACAGGAGAGCACCAGCACAGTGTTGAACAGGAGACACCAGCACCAGCACCAGACCCACACCAGCACAGTGTTGAACAGGAGACACCAGCACAGCACAGTGTTGAACAGGAGACACCAGCACCAGCACAGTGTTGAACAGGAGACACCTGCACCAGCACAGTGTTGAACAGGAGACACCAGCACCAGCACAGTGTTGAACAGGAGACACCAGCACCAGCACAGTGTTGAACAGGAGACACCAGCACCAGCACAGTGTTGAACAGGAGACACCAGCACCAGCACAGTGTTGAACAGGAGACACCAGCACCAGCACAGTGTTGAACAGGAGACACCAGTGTTGAACAGGAGACACCAGCACCAGCACAGTGTTGACAGGAGCACCAGCACAGTGTTGAACAGGAGACACCTGCACCAGCACAGTGTTGAACAGGAGACACCAGCACCAGCACAGTGTTGAACAGGAGACACCTGCACCAGCACAGTGAACAGGACACCAGCACCAGCACAGTGTTGAACAGGAGACACCAGCACCAGCACAGTGTTGAACAGGAGACACCAGCACCAGCACAGTGTTGAACAGGAGCACCAGCACAGTGTTGAACAGGAGACACCAGCACCAGCACAGTGTTGAACAGGAGACACCAGCACCAGCACAGTGTTGAACAGGAGACACCAGCACCAGCACAGTGTTGAACAGGAGACACCAGCACCAGCACAGTGTTGAACAGGAGACACCAGCACCAGCACAGTGTTGAACAGGAGACACCAGCACCAGCACAGTGTTGAACAGGAGACACCAGCACCAGCACAGTGTTGAACAGGAGACACCAGCACCAGCACAGTGTTGAACAGGAGACACCAGCACCAGCACAGTGTTGAACAGGAGACACCAGCACCAGCACAGTGTTGAACAGGAGACACCAGCACCAGCACAGTGTTGAACAGGAGACACCAGCACCAGCACAGTGTTGAACAGGAGACACCAGCACCAGCACAGTGTTGAACAGGAGACACCAGCACCAGCACAGTGTTGAACAGGAGACACCAGCACCAGCACAGTGTTGAACAGGAGACACCAGCACCAGCACAGTGTTGAACAGGAGACACCAGCACCAGCACAGTGTTGAACAGGAGACACCAGCACCAGCACAGTGTTGAACAGGAGACACAGCACCACACAGTGTTGAACAGGAGCACCAGCACAGTGTTGAACAGGAGACACCAGCACCAGCACAGTGTTGAACAGGAGACACCAGCACCAGCACAGTGTTGAACAGGAGCACAGTGTTGAACAGGAGACACCAGCACCAGCACAGTGTTGAACAGGAGACACCAGCACCAGCACAGTGTTGAACAGGAGACACCAGCACCAGCACAGTGTTGAACAGGAGACACCAGCACCAGCACAGTGTTGAACAGGAGACACCAGCACCAGCACAGTGTTGAACAGGAGACACCAGCACCAGCACAGTGTTGAACAGGAGACACCAGCACCAGCACAGTGTTGAACAGGAGACACCAGCACCAGCACAGTGTTGAACAGGAGACACCAGCACCAGCACAGTGTTGAACAGGAGACCAGCACCAGCACAGTGTTGAACAGGAGACACCAGCACCAGCACAGTGTTGAACAGGAGGAGACACCAGCACCCAGTGTTGAACAGGAGACACCAGCACCAGCACAGTGTTGAACAGGAGACACCAGCACCAGCACAGTGTTGAACAGGAGACACCAGCACCAGCACAGTGTTGAACAGGAGACACCAGCACCAGCACAGTGTTGAACAGGAGACACCAGCACCAGCACAGTGTTGCACCAGCACAGGAGACACCAGCACCAGCACAGTGTTGAACAGGAGACACCAGCACCAGCACAGTGTTGAACAGGAGACACCAGCACCAGCACAGTGTTGAACAGGAGACACCAGCACCAGCACAGTGTTGAACAGGAGACACCAGCACCAGCACAGTGTTGAACAGGAGACACCAGCACCAGCACAGTGTTGAACAGGAGACACCAGCACCAGCACAGTGTTGAACAGGAGACACCAGCACCAGCACAGTGTTGAACAGGAGACACCAGCACCAGCACAGTGTTGAACAGGAGACACCAGCACCAGCACAGTGTTGAACAGGAGACACCAGCACCAGCACAGTGTTGAACAGGAGACACCAGCACCAGCACAGTGTTGAACAGGAGACACCAGCACCAGCACAGTGTTGAACAGGAGACACCAGCACCAGCACAGTGTTGAACAGGAGACACCTGCACCAGCACAGTGTTGAACAGGAGACACCTGCACCAGCACAGTGTTGAACAGGAGACACCAGCACCAGCACAGTGTTGAACAGGAGACACCTGCACCAGCACAGTGTTGAACAGGAGACACCAGCACCAGCACAGTGTTGAACAGGAGACAAACGTAGAATGTTCACACGATGAACAAGTGTGTGTTCACGAGTGTGCATGTGTATGTCTGTGTGGACGTCCATGTTTGTGTCCGTTGACGTCCATGTGTATGTGCGTGGACGTAAATGCTTATGTGCATATAATTACATGTACTCACCTAATTATACTCATTTAATTGTGTTTGCGGGGGTTGAGCTCTGGCTCTTTGGTCCCGCCTCTCAACCGTCAATCAACTGGTGTACAGGTTCCTGAGCCTATTGGGCTCTATCATATCTACACTTGAAACTGTGTATGGAGTCAGCCTCCACCACATCACTGCCTAATGCATTCCATCTGTTAACTACTCTCATACTGAAAAGTTCTTTCTAATGTGTTCCCCTGGTGCGAGTACCACCTGTGTTATATAATCTATCATGATCTACACTATCAATTCCCCTGAGAATTTTGTATGTGGTAATCATGTCTGCCCTAACTCTTGTGTTTCCCAGCGACGTGAGGGTGAATACATTCGAACCTTTCCCAATTTTGTCTTATTCTTGACAAGATACGGGCTCCATGCTGGAGCAGCATACTCCAGGATTGGTCTGACATATGTGGTATACAATGTTCTAGATGATTCCTTACACAAATTTCTAAAGGCAGTCATGATGTTAGCCAGCACTGCATATGCCGCTGATGATATCCTTTCGGTGTGGGCTTCAGGAGACAGGTTCGGTGTGATATCAGCTCCTAGATCATTATTCCTGTCTGTTTCGTGGATGACTTCATATCCCATTCTGTATCTGTCCTTGATTCTGGCCTCCAGCTCCCCTCCACCTAGCTTCATTACCTTACATTTACTCGGGTTGAACTTTAGTAGCCATTTGTTGGACCATTCATTCAGTTTGTCTAGGTCATCGTGTAGCCTCATACATCTTCCTGTCTTACTCCTCATATTATTTGCATCGTCAGCAAACAATGAGAGGAACGAGTCTATACCATCTGGGAGATCATTTACATATATCAGAAACAGTATAGGTCCAAGGACTAACCCCTGCGGGACTCCACTGGTGACGCCTCGCCACTCTGAGACCTCACCCCTCACAGTGACTCGCTGTCTACTGTTGCTTACGTACTCCCTTATCCAGTGAAGTACCTTCCCTTTCACTCCAGCCTGCATCTCCAGCTTGTGCACTAGTCTCTTGTGTGGTACTGTGTCAAAGGCATTCTGGAATCCACAAATATGCAGTCTGCCCTCCCTTCTCTTTCTTACCAAAGTTTTGTCACCTGGTCATAGAATTCTATTAAACCTGTGAGGCAAGATTTGCCATCCCTGAACTACTGCTGGTGATTTGTTATAAAGTTCTTTCTATGCAGATGTTCTACTAGTATGTTCTACTAGTGTGTTCTACTAGTGTTCTTTCTCACACATCACCTTGCATGGTATGTATGTTTGGGACACTGACTTGTAGTTCAGTGCCTACTTTCTGTCTCCCTTCATATATATCGGGACTTGTGTGTGTGAAGTGTCTGTCAGGTGTGTCCTTCACTGTGTGTGTGTGTGTGTGTGTGTGTACATGTGTATATGTGTGTGTTTGTGTGTGTGTGTGTGTGTGACTGTGGTGTGTGTGTGTGTGTGTGTGTGTGTGTGTGTGTGTGTGTGTGTGTGTGTGTGTGTGTGTGTGTGTGTGTGTGTGTGTGTGTGTGTGTGTGTGTGTGTGTGTGTGTGTGTGTGTGTGTGTGTGTGTGTGTGTGTGTGTGTGTGTGTGTGTGTGTGTGTGTGTGTGTGTGTGTGTGTGTGTGTGTGTGTGTGTGTGTGTGTGTGTGGTGTGTGTGTGTGTGTGTGTGTGTGTGTGTGTGTGTGTGTGTGTGTGTGTGTGTGTGTGTGTGTGTGTGTGTGTGTGTGTGTGTGTGTGTGTGTGTGTGTGTGTGTGTGTGTGTGTGTGTGTGTGTGTGTGTGTGTGTGTGTGTGTGTGTGTGTGTGTGTGTGTGTGTGTGTGTGTGTGTGTGTGTGTGTGTGTGTGTGTGTGTGTGTGTGTGTGTGTGTGTGTGTGTGTGTGTGTGTGTGTGTGTGTGTGTGTGTGTGTGTGTGTGTGTGTGTGTGTGTGTGTGTGTGTGTGTGTGTGTGTGTGTGTGTGTGTGTGTGTGTGTGTGTGTGTGTGTGTGTGTGTGTGTGTGTGTGTGTGTGTGTGTGTGTGTGTGTGTGTGTGTGTGTGTGTGTGTGTGTGTGTGTGTGTGTGTGTGTGTGTGTGTGTGTGTGTGTGTGTGGTGTGTGTGTGTGTGTGTGTGTGTGTGTGTGTGGTGTGTGTGTGTGTGTGTGTGTGTGTGTGTGTGTGTGTGGTGTGTGTGTGTGTGTGTGTGTGTGTGTGTGTGTGTGTGTGTGTGTGTGTGTGTGTGTGTGTGTGTGTGTGTGTGTGTGTGTGTGTGTGTGTGTGTGTGTGTGTGTGTGTGTGTGTGTGTGTGTGTGTGTGTGTGTGTGTGTGTGTGTGTGTGTGTGTGTGTGTGTGTGTGTGTGTGTGTGTGTGTGTGTGTGTGTGTGTGTGTGTGTGTGTGTGTGTGTGTGTGTGTGTGTGTGTGTGTGTGTGTGTGTGTGTGTGTGTGTGTGTGTGTGTGTGTGTGTGTGTGTGTGTGTGTGTGTGTGTGTGTGTGTGTGTGTGTGTGTGTGTGTGTGTGTGTGTGTGTGTGTGTGTGTGTGTGTGTGTGTGTGTGTGTGTGTGTGTGTGTGTGTGTGTGTGTGTGTGTGTGTGTGTGTGTGTGTGTGTGTGTGTGTGTGTGTGTGTGGTGTGTGTGTGTGTGTGTGTGTGTGTGTGTGTGTGTGTGTGTGTGTGTGTGTGTGTGTGTGTGTGTGTGTGTGTGTGTGTGTGTGTGTGTGTGTGTGTGTGTGTGTGTGTGTGTGTGTGTGTGTGTGTGTGTGTGTGTGTGTGTGTGTGTGTGTGTGTGTGTGTGTGTGTGTGTGTGTGTGTGTGTGTGTGTGTGTGTGTGTGTGTGTGTGTGTGTGTGTGTGTGTGTGTGTGTGTGTGTGTGTGTGTGTGTGTGTGTGTGTGTGTGTGTGTGTGTGTGTGTGTGTGTGTGTGTGTGTGTGTGTGTGTGTGTGTGTGTGTGTGTGTGTGTGTGTGTGTGTGTGTGTGTGTGTGTGTGTGTGTGTGTGTGTGTGTGTGTGTGTGTGTGTGTGTGTGTGTGTGTGTGTGTGTGTGTGTGTGTGTGTGTGTGTGTGTGTGTGTGTGTGTGTGTGTGTGTGTGTGTGTGTGTGTGTGTGTGTGTGTGTGTGTGTGTGTGTGTGTGGTGTGTGTGTTGTGTGTGTGTGTGTGTGTGTGTGTGTGTGTGTGTGTGTGTGTGTGTGTGTGTGTGTGTGTGTGTGTGTGTGTGTGTGTGTGTGTGTGTGTGTGTGTGTGTGTGTGTGTGTGTGTGTGTGTGTGTGTGTGTGTGTGTGTGTGTGTGTGTGTGTGTGTGTGTGTGTGTGTGTGTGTGTGTGTGTGTGTGTGTGTGTGTGTGTGTGTGTGTGTGTGTGTGTGTGTGTGTGTGTGTGTGTGTGTGTGTGTGTGTGTGTGTGTGTGTGTGTGTGTGTGTGTGTGTGTGTGTGTGTGTGTGTGTGTGTGTGTGTGTGTGTGTGTGTGTGTGTGTGTGTGTGTGTGTGTGTGTGTGTGTGTGTGTGTGTGTGTGTGTGTGTGTGTGTGTGTGTGTGTGTGTGTGTGTGTGTGTGTGTGTGTGTGTGTGTGTGTGTGTGTGTGTGTGTGTGTGTGTGTGTGTGTGTGTGTGTGTGTGTGTGTGTGTGTGTGTGTGTGTGTGTGTGTGTGTGTGTGTGTGTGTGTGTGTGTGTGTGTGTGTGTGTGTGTGTGTGTGTGTGTGTGTGTGTGTGTGTGTGTGTGTGTGTGTGTGTGTGTGTGTGTGGTGTGTGTGTGTGTGTGTGTGTGTGTGTGTGTGTGTGTGTGTGTGTGTGTGTGTGTGTGTGTGTGTGTGTGTGTGTGTGTGTGTGTGTGTGTGTGTGTGTGTGTGTGTGTGTGTGTGTGTGTGTGTGTGTGTGTGTGTGTGTGTGTGTGTGTGTGTGTGTGTGTGTGTGTGTGTGTGTGTGTGTGTGTGTGTGTGTGTGTGTGTGTGTGTGTGTGTGTGTGTGTGTGTGTGTGTGTGTGTGTGTGTGTGTGTGTGTGTGTGTGTGTGTGTGTGTGTGTGTGTGTGTGTGTGTGTGTGTGTGTGTGTGTGTGTGTGTGTGTGTGTGTGTGTGTGTGTGTGTGTGTGTGTGTGTGTGTGTGTGTGTGTGTGTGTGTGGTGTGTGTGTGTGTGTGTGTGTGTGTGTGTGTGTGTGTGTGTGTGTGTGTGTGGTGTGTGTGTGTGTGTGTGTGTGTGTGTGTGTGTGTGTGTGTGTGTGTGTGTGTGTGTGTGTGTGTGTGTGTGTGTGTGTGTGTGTGTGTGTGTGTGTGTGTGTGTGTGTGTGTGTGTGTGTGTGTGTGTGTGTGTGTGTGTGTGTGTGTGTGTGTGTGTGTGTGTGTGTGTGTGTGTGTGTGTGTGTGTGTGTGTGTGTGTGTGTGTGTGTGTGTGTGTGTGTGTGTGTGTGTGTGTGTGTGTGTGTGTGTGTGTGTGTGTGTGTGTGTGTGTGTGTGTGTGGTGTGTGTGTGTGTGTGTGTGTGTGTGTGTGTGTGTGTGTGTGTGTGTGTGTGTGTGTGTGTGTGTGTGTGTGTGTGTGTGTGTGTGTGTGTGTGTGTGTGTGTGTGTGTGTGTGTGTGTGTGTGTGTGTGTGTGTGTGTGTGTGTGTGTGTGTGTGTGTGTGTGTGTGTGTGTGTGTGTGTGTGTGTGTGTGTGTGTGTGTGTGTGTGTGGTGTGTGTGTGGTGTGTGTGTGTGTGTGTGTGTGTGTGTGTGTGTGTGTGTGTGTGTGTGTGTGTGTGTGTGTGTGTGTGTGTGTGTGTGTGTGTGTGGTGTGGTGTGTGTGTGTGTGTGTGTGTGTGTGTGTGTGTGTGTGTGTGTGTGTGTGTGTGTGTGTGTGTGTGTGTGTGTGTGTGTGTGTGTGTGTGTGTGTGTGTGTGTGTGTGTGTGTGTGTGTGTGTGTGTGTGTGTGTGTGTGTGTGTGTGTGTGTGTGTGTGTGTGTGTGTGTGTGTGTGTGTGTGTGTGTGTGTGTGTGTGTGTGTGTGTGTTGTGTGTGTGTGTGTGTGTGTGTGTGTGTGTGTGTGTGTGTGTGTGTGTGTGTTGTGTGTGTGTGTGTGTGTGTGTGTGTGTGTGTGTGTGTGTGTGTGTGTGTGTGTGTGTGTGTTGTGTGTGTGTGTGTGTGTGTGGTGTGTTGTGTGTGTGTGTGTGTGTGTGTGTGTGTGTGTGTGTGTGTGTGTGTGTGTGTGTGTGTGTGTGTTGTGGTGTGGTGTGTGTGTGTGTGTGTGTGTGTGTGTGTGTGTGTGTGTGTGTGTGTGTGTGTGTGTGTGTGTGTGTGTGTGGTGTGTGTGTGTGTGGTGTGTGTGTGTGTGTGTGTGTGTGTGTGTGTGTGTGTGTGTGTGTGTGTGTGTGTGTGTGTGTGTGTGTGTGTGTGTGTGTGTGTGTGTGTGTGTGTGTGTGTGTGTGTGTGTGTGTGTGTGTTGTGTGTGTGTGTGTGTGTGTGTGTGTGTGTGTGTGTGTGTGTGTGTGTGTGTGTGTGTGTGTGTGTGTGTGTGTGTGTGTGTGTGTGGTGTGTGTGTGTGTGTGTGTGTGTGTGTGTGTGTGTGTGTGTGTGTGTGTGTGTGTGTGGTGTGTGTTGTGTGTGTGTGTGTGTGTGTGTGTGTGTGTGTGTGTGTGTGTGTGTGTGGTGTGTGTGTGTGTGGTGTGTGGTGTGTGTTGTGTGTTGTGTGTGTGTGTGTGTGTGTTGTGTGTGTGTGTGTGTGGGTGTGTGTGTGTGTGTGTGTGTGTGTTGTGTGTGTGTGTGTGTGTGTGTGTGTGTGTGTGGTGTGTGTGTGTGTGTGTGTGTGTGTGTGTGGTGTGTGGTGTGTGGTGTGTGTGTGTGGTGTGTGTGTGTGTGTGTGTGTGTGTGTGTGTGTGTGTGTGTGTGTGTGTGTGTGTGGTGTGTGTGTGTGTGTGTGGTGTGTGTGTGTGTGTGTGTGTGTGTGTGTGTGTGTGTGTGTTGTGTGTGTGTGTGTGTGTTGTGGTGTTGTGTGTGTGTGTGTGTGTTGTGTGTGTGTGTGTGTGTGTGTGTGTGTGTGTGTGTGTGTGTGTGTGTGTGGTGTTGTGTGTGGTGTGTGGTGTGTGTGGTGTTGTGTTGTGTGGTGTGTGTGTGTGTGTTGTGGTGTAGTAGTACTTAATATGACCGGTAAACTTTTTTTCAATATTTTCATTTCAAAATGGGCAGCGAATTGGTCTCAACAATTTTGGTCAAGCTGTTTTGCTCATTTATGACTCTTAAACTGTTGAAGTTCTTTCTTGTGATTGATTGAAATATCTAGTTCCCAATTGTGTCACCTCGTTCTACTGTTCCTCATGTTGAACACTGCTTCTCTTGTTAACTTAGTCAATTCCCCTTAGTATCTTGTACGTTGTGATCATGTCTGCCCTGTTCCTTCAGTCTTATTACTCAGTCCCTTTAACTCAGGAACGGGTCTTGTCGCATATTTGTGGGTAGTGAGTAGAAAAGGTCAAATATATCTTAATGAAATGCCAGGAAACTTAAGGTAAGAATGTCCAACATTACATTAACGTAAGAATGTTTAAAGTTGGGGGCCAGGAGCCAAGCTCCGCCCTGAGAGTGTGTCTAGGTGAGCACACACACATGGGGATGCACGGAGGGTCTGGTAGGTGAGCAGACAGCGTGCAGGACTCATAATTCTGTGGCTCGGGTTTGATTCCTGGACCAGGTAGAAATAAATGGGTAAAGTTTCTTTCACCCTGATGCTGCTGTTACCTAGCAGTAAATAGGTACCTGGGAGTTAGTCAGCTGTTACGGAGCTGCCCACCCACCACCCAACCACAACACCCACAAAAACACCCCCCCCCCACCACAACACCCCACACCACCACCACAACACCAACCCACCAAAACACCCCCCCCACCCACAAACACCCCCACACACCACACACCCCCCACCCACCACCACAACACCCCACCCCCCACACCACCCCCCACCACAAAACCCACCACCACCACCAACAGATGACCCTCGTGTCCTCACTAGAACGAGCAAATAGTTATCCCTGAATATAAAGTGGATTTTAAAGGACTTGCATACAGTGATAGCCGCTTTTAAAAAACAGAATCTTGTTCGTTTTAAACGTTGTCCAGAGGGACCGAGGCGTCCCCGGAAGGATTTACAATCCCCCGAGAGAGATTTATCGTGTTCAAGGGATTGAAACTATATTATTTTATAAGGAAAACTATTATTTTTATATTTTTTGGTTTTATATTGAAATTAATGTCTCTCCTGAAGGATTTAGACGTTTTCTATATACGTTTATTTCTACGTCGTCATACTGAATTACCTTAAAACGATTAAAACGTTTTCAGGTGAATTAAAACGTTTTCAGGTGAATTAAAACGTTTTCAGGTGAATTAAAACGTTTCCACTGAATTAAACGTTTTCAAACGTTATCAAAGAAAATTAAATATATTACATGACGACATGACCATTCCAGAGTCCCTAAATGTCCTTCAAACATTGCCAGAGTGCTATAAACAATTCCAGAGTGCTATAAACATTGCCAGAGTGCTATAAACAATTCCAGAGTGCTATAAACATTGCCAGAGTGCTATAAACATTGCCAGAGTGCTATAAACATTGCCAGAGTGCTATAAACAATTCCAGAGTGCTATAAACATTGCCAGAGTGCTATAAACATTGCCAGAGTGCTATAAACATTGCCAGAGTGCTATAAACATTTCCAGAGTGCTATAAACATTGCCAGAGTGCTATAAACATTGCCAGGTGCTATAAACATTGCCAGAGTGCTACATTGCCAGAGTGCTATAAACATTGCCAGAGTGCTATAAACATTGCCAGAGTGCTATAAACATTGCCAGAGTGCTATAAACATTGCCAGAGTGCTATAAACATTGCCAGAGTGCTATAAACATTGCCAGAGTGCTATAAACACATGCCCAGAGTGCTATAAACATTGCCAGAGTGCTATAAAACATTGCCAGAGTGCTATAAACATTGCCAGAGTGCTCTAAACATTGCCAGAGTGCTATAAAACATTGCCAGAGTGCTATAACACATTGCCAGAGGTGCTATAAACAATTCCAGAGTGCTATAAACATTGCCAGTGCTATAAACATTGCCAGAGTGCTATAAACATTGCCAGAGTGCTATAAACATTTCCAGAGTGCTATAAACATTGCCAGAGTGCTATAAACATTGCCAGAGTGCTATAAACATTGCCAGAGTGCTATAAACATTGCCAGAGTGCTATAAACATTGCCAGAGTGCTATAAACATTTCCAAAGTGCTATAAACATTGCCAGAGTGCTATAAACATTGCCAGAGTGCTATAAACATTGCCAGAGTGCTATAAACATTTCCAAAGTGCTATAAACAATTCCAGATTTAACAAGGCATTTAAAAATCTAGGCATTTGAAGAGGGATTTAAACTTTCGCAAATGGGATTTAAACTTATACACAGAG